>JAODUK010041098.1:0-20746 GCA_027564635.1 Typhlichthys eigenmanni
TCTCTCTCTCTCTCTCTCTCTCTCTCTCTCTCTCTCTCTCTCTCTCTCTCTCTCACTCACACACACACACACACACAGTGCACAGAGCTGGACCAGAGCCAGAACAAGTTGGGGGTTGCGTGTGCCAGAGGTGGTGACACGTATAGAGGAGTGGAGAGTGCATGTGTGAGTGTGTGCATGTGTGCGTGCGTGCATGTGTGTGCACCCGCTAGTGACATACACACCTTTAGGTGTGGGTGACAGCCGGCAGCTGTCTGTAAATAATGTGTGCAGGCCGGGGCTAGTCAAAAAGTGGACACACACACACACACACACACACAATTATAGACAATTGCGCGCACACCCATACACACACCTGTGGGCACCAAGTGATGCACCAAGCCGTGGGCCAACGGTTAGTGTCACCCTATCTCTGGTGTAGCAGTGACAGCTCTCACCCTTGGCTGACACACTACAGCACAGTGGCTGCTAGGAGCTCTCTGGTTCCTGTTGGTTATTGTAACATTGACCATGTAAAAGATACATATCATAATGACCTGTATCAGAGAAATGCGCTTCTATTTAGTTTAGCACATTATTTAAGCAGTTGCCTGTGTGGCTTTCATACTGTAACGTGGGTTAGCCATGTTTGCATCTTCCGTTACAAAGGAGTGCATTTCTTTATTGAGTATCACACATGTAACCAACCTTATGTGACTACACATTTGGCAGGTCGTCACAAACACTTATTTTAATGTTGTAACATTTCAAACAATTTCATACACTTTTATTATGATACAAAAGTGACAGATTGGCATTATTATTTTAGATTCTGTCGTTGTTGAGTTTATATGGAGCCGTTTATTGCGCTAATAACGTATAATAAAGTATTTATTGTAAATATTCACCCAAGTTCACCTAAATATTCATCTTATAAACCTCAGGACTAGAGGATGTTTTCATCAAGGCTGTGGTGGTTTTGCATCGCTAAATCGTGGTCTTGCCTTCTCTCATTAAGTAATTGCAGGAATGCGTTGCAATTAAATGGCTGCTTTACTATAAACAAAAAAATTGACCCAATGATGTCCAAAAGCACTCGATGCACATCCATATTTATCAAGCTTATAAGTAGTGTGGGCTGTACTCCTTTGGCTTTGGGCTTATGGCTTCTGATTCACTGTCACAGAACATGGAGATGCTGCTTCGTGGAATTCGTCAGTCCAACCGATTTCATTTGGAATTTTACAGTAAAAAGAAATGTGGCTTGCATAATTGCAACTGTAGTGTTAGTTTCCTCATAAGTGTAGACAGCCGTATTACTGTTTCATTAAAAGCCCTCTACAAACAGCCCCTACAAATGAATATGGATCACTTTTAACACTGGCTGAAATCACCCATGTAATTTACTGGTGTCGCTCCCCTGCCAGTGTCCCACAACAGGGCAAGGAGGACCAATCAAACTTTATTGTTTTACGCTTCTCAAATAAAAACACATGAATCATCCGGCTTTTCTAAAGAGCAACATCTAATAATATTAGAGTGACTGCTTTTTGTCTGCGTGTGCACTCTGCCACCATCACTACAGTATGTGTGTGTGCGTGTGCGCATACAGTATGTGTGTGTGCATGCGCGTGTGTGTGTGTGCTTGTGTGTGTGTGTGTGTGTGTGTGTTAGCAGGAGATTCACAAAGGGAGATTCAGACAGAGACAGAGAGAGATGGAGATATATAGAGTGAGGAAGGGGTAGAAATCCAAGCTAAGCGTGTGTGTGTGCTTTTGGTTGTGTGTTGTGTGCTGTTGGGACACCACTGCTCATCACTATGTTGGCTGATTAAAGTGCTCCTCTCTCAGAAGGGATCTTTACTAAAACATACTAACCAGAGCCATGTAAAGTGAGAGTTGCGTCACCTCTGTTCACTCCAATGGACCGTTTTTTTTTACAGCAATGGAGCCTCAAAATAGTTCCCGGAGGTTAGCTTAAATACTAAAAGTACACTATAAATTCTATTTTAAATGTAAATCTGTGCATGTATTTACTAGTAATTACCAAAATAAATAAATAAATAAATATATATATACAGTATATATTACAAATTGCCCTATTTAAGCTTTAAACTTCCGTTGGCGTAACTCTGTTAATTCAATGGCTCTGATACTAACTACATTTTAATAGCTCACCACTGGGGTCAATCAATCTAATACTGTATGGCATATATATGTCTCACTGCAACACTGATTGTAAGTCACTTTGGTATTTCATCTTCATGTGATAAATATATGTACAGTAATGTTTAAAATCGGGTGGCTGTAAAATCATCTCTGCAAAATGTTCCTGGAGGTGCCTGTGCTGTACGTTTCCAAAAGGCGTGCACTATATGTGCCTCTCTGAAGTATATAATAGACATAAAGCTGTACATCTGCAGCTATAGGTAACATTAATCCTTACCAAAACATAATTTTACAACTATGAGGCTTTGATAACAAAAACTGTTAAATTGCTTTATAGGCTTTATTGTGAACACAATGGTGTTGCACCATTGTAGAAAGCCCCTACACATTTTGCACCATATATTGACTGGGTTGATATAACGAGTGCATTGGAGACTGGTAGACGGATATAAAGTTTGGTTTTGTGTGTGAAAAGGATCAAGCAAGTGCGAAGATACGTGTCCTACTTAATGTACCTGGCGCACATGGATGCTCTGGCTCTGTAGCACCCACAGGATGGGTGCTTGAGCACCCCTAAAAAATTGTCTAAAAATGGCCATGGATAATTAGTAAGGCTCACACACCATAATGCATTATGTATAGTATAGACATGGAGCCACATACTGTACACAGTACACCCCACAATACAATGAAAAGAACAAAAAGTATGAGCATTTAATTTGCATCACATGATGATATACAATACTTTGTGTAATTTTAACTAATCAATATGTACACAGTAATAGTTACTGCACTCATACATAACATAACATAACATAACATAACATAACATAACATAACATAACATAACATAGCATAACATAACATAACGTAACATAACATTAAATAATTAGCCTAGTTTTTTGTTAAAGAATAAAGGGAGAATAGAATAATATTGATGTGTATGCGTTCCAAGACAACAATCTCTGCAGGGTGTTTAATTGTAACCCCCTTACAATTTCTGTGAAATATTATACATGTATAAATTAACATTTGTCTAAAAACCAGACCTTATTCACAAAGTGAATTTTAGGTGTGGTTATACCAGACTAGTGTTGAGTAGGAGCACAACACAAACAGGTCATGCTGTTACTATAGCATACTTGATGGGTGGATCACACTCTAGGAGTAAATGTTTTGTACGGTTACTAAAATATCATATATGGTTTCTAAAAGATCTAAAGGGAGACAATGATCACTTTATTGTTCAATATAAAAATATTGTTCTTTTCCTAAACGAGAGTCCAGGTGGAGGCAGTCAAGTAGGCCAGGAAGAGTACCCCATGACTTAAGATTGTACTTCTCAGTTTGCAGGTGAGACTGGTGGAAGGTGGAGACAGAATGAATGCAATGCAGAACTGTGGGAATTAACAAGGTAATGCATATTATGCACTGGGTTGCACTGATGTGCATGTACACACAAAACTACGCAATAAGAAAAGATAAATAGACTATAAGATAAGAGATAAGAGATGTCGTTACACTACATTTTTAAGAGTTAATTATTAAGGATACATTTGGTGATTAGTTCCTCATATTGATAAATATACATACATGTAACAGCAGGTAGCTGTGCAGTGAAGTTAATCCTCACTCAAGACACCTCACAGGACGCTCTGGCGACACGGGTTAGAGCCCATGGGTTTTAGCCTGCCTTGTAGAGCGGCTGCTCTCTGTACAAAGGTATTGTCTTCTATAACTCCTGCTCTCGAACATGAACATGAACTTGACTGTACAGTACGTAAGGCGGTGTGACATTTACTCACAGTGCACACAATTCACGTTCTCCCTCTCTGCTAGCTACCCTCCCCTGGACCCTTTCTCTCTCTCCTCCACCACCCCCCACCTCCCTCTCAACTGATGAAACAATCATCAATTACCCATATCCCTCCATCTTCCTCCGTCAGCCCAGCCCATCCCAGCCCATCCCGCAGAGAGGTCCCCGTGTGGTTGGCTGCCCCTCGCCCCGGCCCCGTCCCTGTCACTCAGCCGCGGTCACGGCAAGTGAGCTCTGACTGACAGGTCCACGAGCAAATCGATAATAATCTTCAGCCGGTGTAATTCTGTACCGCAGGATATCCTGCGTGGGCTCGCGTGCAGTTTCAGATGCACTGTAGCCGTTAGCATGGCCCGCGTTAGCATGGCCTGCGTTAGCGCGGCTAGCGTGGGGTGCTGGCGCCGTCATCAGAGCATTACTGGGAGGAGTGAAAGTGCGAGTGGGAGGAGCCTTGTCTCCCTTTCGCTCACATGCAGATGAATGGAGATGCGAAGGCAAGCTGATGAAAATGCTTTGAAAATGCAGACACAGACACACACACACACACACACACACAGACAAGCACACAATCTTTCTGTCTCTCACACATAAAGTACACACACACACACACACACACACGCACGCACACACGCAAAGTCGTGTCCTGACTGTCACCAAGGCTAAGGTCATCCTGTTTGATGTATGAGCAGACTCATATGACAACCTTCACATAACTCTAACCCCTTTCCTCTTGGAGAAAATTAACAGAGAAGGCTGAAGGACTAGGAGCATGGGGGTGGTAAGGTGAGCTCACTCTCGTCGTATAAAACCAGGGGGAAAAAAAGGTACATTTAACAGCTCTGCAATCATTTCTTTAACACAAAGCCCTTTGTGAGAGGTGAATATCTTAAGGGCACGAGAATATCATTTTGCTGTCACCTGGGTCCCAGTCTCAATCTAACTTTAAATGTGTATTGCATGTTAATGTGACCCACTAACATAAGCATGCTCAACTCATTAGTAGTTTTGTACAGTAATATTCTTGTAAACAAAATAATGGGCTTGCATATTAGTAAGACATACCCAACTGGACGCGTTAAGAAGAAAGAAACACCATGACTCGCTTACACCATATTTTCTACACCACACTATTTCAGTAAAAAATTACTTTTGGAAAAATTGGAAAAATGTGTGAAGCGTTTATTAAGTACAATATAACTAAAAGAGGCTAATTAAAAAAAGTTAATTGAAGGGACCAATGATTCACAGTTAACTGAATTAGTTCCCAAAGTTAACCCAGATGTACCTGAAGAGAGGGTCTCTTGTCGTAATAGTTTGTGTGTTTTGAGCTCCATGTTAGTGAAAACTGAGCGGATGGGGGCGTGGCATTCCTCGCTACTCTTCACGCCTTTTCATTCTCCATCGTTAATCCACTCCCTCAGCTTCTTCCCCTTCCTCATGATACTATCTCCATCTGCTGTAATTATAAAGACCCCCCCCCCCCCACACACACACACACACACACACAACCAACTGGCCACTGGTGTAATTCATGCTGCCTTGGGGGTCATGGGAGATTATGAGTGGGATCGATCAATGTGATGGTTCACACACACACACTCACACGCGCAGGCGCACACACACATCATCGATGAGGGCCTCCTTGCCTCCCCTTCTCCTACTAAGGGACATCCTGGAGCTAATGAGGACACACAAACACCATCGACGCTATCGACCCGCTTGGCTTAACAAGGTACTTCATATATGGACCCACTGGAAGAGCATCAGCAGCAAGACCCACACGTACGCAGCTGATCCTCTGCTGCTGAAGTGTGTAGCTAATAGTGCAATTAGCATGTGCTAGCAAGTTTCTTCAGAGTTTTTGTTGGCCATGACAACTAGGGATGCGCGCATTTTGGTCATTTTGACGTGCTCGAGTACCCGACAGAGAAAATGAGTGAATACTCGAGTATTTGCATTCTGGCCCCGGGGAAAATGAAATACATCAGGAAACTAAAGGATGTACCAGGAGATGTCAGTTTTTTATTTGAATTAACATATTTCGTGTATAGGCTATCACTGGGTCGTGACATCCACGAAGCATCTACAAAAATACAAGGTTACAGTCCAGTGTAGTTCTATAAATATGCCGTTGCATTATACATTTTGCCAAGCTGAACATAGCCCCAAACGGAAGCAAAATGCATATTAAATATGTCGGATAGAACGTAGAGTGAGCAAGAGGGAGTGAGAGAGAAGAAAAGAGAGATGCTGGTAGTGAGCATGTGTATTACCTTAAAACACACGCTATGTGTTTGGGTGTACGATCATGATTTTTCAGTTTATACAAATAATCCATAGAAATGGCTACAGTTTTCCAGGTTTCAGAAAATAGTAAGAATTGGATAAAGTCAAGTTACGCTAATTTAACTGAAAGTTTAACTGAGATGTTGACGGGATTTCATGACAGGCAGAAAGTATTGTTTGATGGACAAAATGGCAGATGGGAACAATCTGCTTTCTGTTTGGTCAGATTGCATGTCCAAAACTACGCCGATGTTGAGTTGTTTGGAACCGGACTATACCTAGACTAGCCTTTTGCAGTAAAATGTTACATCATGTTACGTAGCCTATTCTATCAAATTGAGAAATTAATTTAATAAATTCACACATTTGTTTGTGCGTTGTCATCATTGATCATGAAACGTAAGATCGAGCATCGCTGTCACAGACGAGAAACTCGAGGACCCGAGTCCCTAATGACAACATGGTCAAAATGCCTAATGTTTGAGGTTTTAGTTAGTTATCTAAGGTTCCAGGGAGGTTATAAGTTAGTAAGACACATTTGAATTTATAATGCAAAAGCTATCACAGACTGATTCTTAGAATAAACAGCCAGGTACAATGACCGCAAAAGCACTAAACACCTACCAGCTGTAGTCTACAATGTGCTATTGATCAGCATATAGCTAGCTAATCTCAGTGGTAGCAGGAGTTCCTAAACAAAGCAGCTTGATGTTTGAGGGTGAACAACTGGGGTTTAAAATATGAGGCAGGTGTCTATACCCCGCTGTATAAGCCGGTATCCATGGGCAACACACTGTGAGGTGACCATTCTCTGGTTTCATTTGGTGATATACTGTGTATACATATACTGTATATGTGTGTGAATATGCCTCTCAAAACACAACATACAGTACTTTATGAGCATCTGTGTTCATGCAGAATTGGTGGAAAAAGCGAGTATTATTCAAATATAGCATGTAAATAAAGGGACAAAGAGACATGAGGTTCAACCATTAGATCAGTTTTTCTGAGCTTGACCTGAATGACATGTCGGGTTTATGTGAATAATGTTTACTGTCGAAGATTGCGACGGTCCCACTGGATGCAGCCTTGTGGCCTGTTGCCAGGGAAAAACAGCCAGCTCTGTCTGTGTTCATATTCTTTATCGACACCCCAGAGAGCTTGTTTCTAATCAATCATCTGTTTCATCCGCCGATCAATTTGTCCAACAGTCCAAAGACGTGCGTGCTGTGGGGGAATGTGTGTGTGTGTGTGGAGGACGACAGATTTGTGCATGTATCTACAGTACATTCATGTGAGTTTATATACTACACATTTGTGTGTACACGCTCGTGTGTGTTTATATTTCTGCGTGTTTATGACTTTGCATCAACTTTATCATTGTCAGTGTGTGTGTGTGTGTGAGAGAGATCTATAGGTGTGTGGTTGAAATTGTCTGTGACTGTACATGTGAGGGAGTGTGTGTGTGTGTGACTGTGACTGGGTTTAGTGTGCACAGCTTCCTCTGTGCGTATGCACGGTACATTGTGTGTGTGTGTGTGTGTGTGTGTGTGTGTGTGTGATGTATGGATTATAGAGACTGACGGTTGGGGTCCAGAGCTGGGGTCAGGTGTCTGCTGGTAACATGAAAGCGTTTCTCTGAGGGGGGGAAGCAGCGGTCAGACGACCTGACCTACACAATCAATGTTCTTATAAAAGAGCAAATGGCAAGATCAGAAGAGAGGTTAACATTAGAGAGAGTCCAGTTCAGCCACGAGTGGCCAGGTTCAGCGGAGGCCTGGACACAAAGCACACCAGGACCTAGAGGTCATATATGATTGATCACGACACTGTACACTCATACATCGTTACTCAAATGTGTGCGATTGCCTCAAAAAGTAATGACGCGCCAGGAACTATAAAATGTACCGATGTCTTCGGAATTTTCAGAAATAAATTGGGCCAAAGAGTCCCGTGTGAGTAAGTTCTGTTACATTTCAATATTTTTGAAGAAAAAAGAAATGGGACTTTCCTCTAGCCGTGACACTATGATGCGTAAATCCTTCTACTACTAAACCAGAACATGTACAGTGAGTATATAAATGTAGTAAATACGAGGTGAATTTGCAAGACTTACAGACATGCACTGCATTGCTTTTGGAATGATATAGTAGGCTACTGTCTAAAGTACTGTCTGCTCTGAAGTGTTTACTTAACTGGAAGCCTGCATTGTTGTTTTGATGTGACATTAGAGAAAAGCAATTTAACACTGAATAGCATATTTTTGTCTTGGCAAATGTTTCATGAATCACACAATGCTTTAACACAATCATCGTGTCTTAATTCTGTGGTTTACAAATAAGTGCTGGAGAATTACCACAGAATTTACCAGGAAGGCATTGGACGCCTGTGTAGTCCCTCCTATACAGTAATTCCCTTCTGATTACCCTTCTCTAAACCTTTTGGCGAAATGCATTTACCTATTTTTGTGTCACTGGAAGAAATGGCCTAACATCATGTCCCTAATTACATTGCGTCTCATACTGTTAGCTTAATAGCCAGTAGGACCTATAAGACTTCTAGACAACCCCTTCAAAAGAACAGACCATCTGCATCGACTACAGTCAGGTCTGAAGTTCATTGTTAGATGACATCAACTTCCTCATTCAGTTGCGACACAATGGACACAAAGGGCAACGATTCAAGATGCTCCGATAAAACCTGCAGGCTGCCTGCGGGGGTCCACAAGACCACTCCTCCTCCCGTATCGACATTGTGTGCCCTTTCAAAGCCCACCCCCCTGCTGCCATGGTTTCCTTTATCACTGGGCTGGATGGCTCTGCGGTGGCCAGCGGGGTTTCCCACCCCACAAGACCAGGGGCTCTTTCCACCTAAAGGTCAGTGGTATTGCCGTCGGGGTCCAGTACAGGCCTGCCCTCCACTCAGTTGGACCGCCTGGACTGCCTGTACGGCATTCAAACATACTGTATCTGTGGCAATCTCCTCGGACACCATTGTTGACACTTCAGGATGAGAAGGAGGTCTGTTGGCAGCACCGTGTGAAATGAAACCTGTAGGGTTTACCAAGTCCCGGGGATTAAGCACGGGTTGGCTTCTGGGTTAACGATCTATAAAAATGTGAACTACAATATTCCCGCTTCAATGTAGCCTGTATTTGACCTTACGGATGAAAATATGTGCTTGTGGAGGTTACCATATCTAATTCACTCACACAAATGTAGTGATTTATGTAGCCCCGGTTGAGCTCTTTGTTTAGACTGAGGGCGAAGCAGTTTTTGTTACTCTTACTTTCTTGACTGTCTCTTTACGTTTACCTTTAAAGACTTCTGTTTTACGAACAGGTTTGACATTGCTTTTACAAGGAGGACGCGTGTGACCGGTAGATAATTTGCCATTTCGTGGACGTGGCCTTTATTACAGTAATAGAGGGCGGAGATTTGCCAACCGCAGACTTATTTTTCTGCAGGCACAGCAACTGTAATGAAACAGCCCCGTTAAGCGAGGGCGGCTGTAATGAAGAGTAGTGATTAGCAGGCTAGGCCCTAATGAGGACATGTTTATCCAGAGGCAGCAGATTGAAAGTGTTGCTGAGAGAGATAGAGAGAGAGAGAGAGAGAGAGAGAGAGAGAGAGAGAGAGAGAGAGAGAGAGAGAGAAAACTCATAGGTTTGAGTGATTCTGCCACGGCCAATTCATTATGACTGCAGTTCTGTCAATCCCTGCTCATCTCCCATAGCACTAGACCGCTAATGGAATTAGTCCCTGTCGCACATGCACGCACATACACACACACTGCATTAACACAATGGGTCCGGCAGATATATATCTCTGTGACAAAGCTCTCACACTCTCAGCCTGTAAATCTATGGGGGTCAGCAGGGCACGCTCACACACACTTGCACACACACACACACACACACACGCACACACACACACACACACACACACGCAGAAAAGCACATTCATATAAAACCACACACATAAACACACTCACACACAAACACACATACCAAACAACATTTATCTTATGGTAGGAAATGCTACATGTGTCCGAGGGCATCCTATCATTGTTCCCAGAGGGCCGCAGCACTAAGATAGTCCCATGTGCCACTTACAAATAAAGGGCAATACAATTTTTATGTCCTGTCCTGTAAACAGGACATGCTGTGCAAGCAGGTGGCTAGGGCATCCTGTCTTCTTTGTTGTGTGTTTGTGTGTGTTTGTTTGTGTGTTTGTTTGTGTTTTTTTATTTGTGTTTGTGTGTTTGTTTATTTGTTTTTTTTGTGTGTGTTTGTTTGTTTGTGTTTGTTTGTTTGTTTGTGTTTTTTTATTTGTTTGTGTGTTTGTTTATTTGTGTTTTTTTTTTTTTGTTTGTTTGTTGGTTTGTTTGTGTGTGTTTGTTTGTGTTTTTTTATTTGTGTTTGTGTGTGTGTTTGTGTGTTTGTTTGTGTGTGTTTGTTTGTTTGTTTGTTTGTGTGTTTGTGTGTTTTTTTTTGTTTGTGTGCTTGTTTTTTGTTTGTTTGTGTGTGTTTTCTGCCCTTGTGTGTTGGGGCTTGTGTGTCCTGTACCTTACACTTATAACCGGTACCTTTTCTTGTCTTGCCACGCACAGATTGTCTCAGCTGGCAAATTGCCTAGTTCGCGCTTAAAAGTTGTAAAAGGCTATTTTACTGAATTAATTCATTTATATACGTTTTATTTATTTATACTTGTATAAATTATATTATATAAGTATTAGTGAGGACGGCATAAGTGATTGCGTTATGAGACTCGATTGCAAGGATGTCAGTGTGTTTACATTAGCAATACTGTAGCTAACAGCTCATACAGAGAAGCAACAACTACCACACATACATGTACACATCATGCTTCAGTACAGTCATGTCTGCATACTGCATCTTGGTTTGTCCCTGTCGACCTTACAGTAAGAGGGACAGAGCTCTCTTTACAAGCATGCAACATCAATCCATCTGGAACAACCATCGTCTCCTCTCTACAGTCTGAAGGACAACACAGTCCATCTCCATGAAGTTTTGTTTCTGTAACGGTGTTCCAACACATCTAGTCAGCCCAGTGCATGAATGTGAACCGTGTGTTGTGCTTCGTGGCAGAGCGGGGGTAAGACAATGGCTTTGACTGAACAGCTAGTTATCTCATTTGATTGAACAGAGGTCAACTCCAGCAGGCCAGTTCTGAGGAGTCCAGACCTCCCCCTATACCTCCAAAGCCTCCAAAGCCCCCATAAACCTTTCCTTCCCGCCCCCGCCCCATGTCCACACTTAATACCCCCCCCCCCCCCCCCATCCCCTGCCTCTCTGAGTGAGCGGTCATTAGATTACACAGCGGTCATGACCGTAAGGATTCTCCATCACGTTCCAGGAAGGTCCATTCCCAGAGCACTGGCCCAGCCAGGAGCCCCCCTCTCTGTAGAGTGCAGGGCAGGTGTAGATGTACAGTAGATGCTGAGGGCGTCGCCGTATCTGGGAGATCACATCTTGGTGGGAGTTCCTCGGAAAGGGCGGTCCTCTAACCTCAATTTGCAGCGGTCACACACACACAAACATGTAGACACACACACGCACAGACACGCACACATGCACACACACACATACATGCTCAAGCACACACACACATACTGTACATACACCCACATAAAGACACACACACACACAAACACATACATGCTCAAGCACACACACACACACACACACACACACACACACACACACACACACACACACACAAAGAGACGCACACTTATCAAAGCCGGGCTTGGCCATACAAGACTGCTATGATTGGATCCCTGCAGAGCAGCCATGATACACAGAGCTTTCAACAGAAGCTGTATCACAGCAGGGTGATTTGGGCTTGCGGTCAACGCCCCCCCCCCCCCCTTTCCTCCCCATAACTCTTCAGAGGAAGGGGTTGGGGGAGGGACGGCAGGTGAATTAAAGAGGACCGTGATTGGCCGGCTTTGACTGGATGCCCCTGGGAGGTCGGGGGTCAGTGACCTCACGGGCCTGGTGAAGAGTCAATTCTCCCCAGGTCAAGGGTTAAGGCGGGTAATGCGGCCAAGCCTCCTCAAAGCAGCAGCGCAGGGGATGAGCTGTCTGAGCGTGCGCACGTGCACACACACACGCACACACATACACACACACAGACGCACACATGCACACACACACACGCACACAGACACACACACACACACGCACACACACACACAGATACACACACACAGACGCACACATGCACACACACACACGCGCACACACGCACACACACACACACACACACACACACACACCTAACATATCAAACCCAGGAAACAACCCCGCCCCGTTTTCACAATCTCCTCCTTTGTGTGTGCGTGTGTGTGTGTGCATGTATGCGTGCGTGTGTGTGTGTGTGTGTGAAGGGGGGTTGCTATAAGAACCCCTCCCCTGTAGAGACCAGGAGAGGGGAGCAGGGAGGGTGTGGAGGTGAGGGCAGGGTGGAGGTAGTGGTGGTGGTGGGGGTCGCTGGTCCCCTGAATGCCTTTGACCTCCAAACTGACCCCCCGCTGAGCGGCCCCTCCCCCTCCATGCACTGACTGATGGAGAATTACAACTCTACGTGTGTGTGTGTGTGCGTGCGTGCGTGTGCGTGCGTGTGTGCGTGCGTGTGCCTGTATGTGCGTGTGTGTGCGTGTGCGCGGCACACAGCTTTCATAATGCCTTAGGGCACGAGTGATCGGATTAGTGCGAGCTCATGTTTGTCCATATCATGTCCATATAGCTGGAGCAGAAGGAAACGCTATGCTATCTGCCTGTCTGTCAGCTCGTCTGTCTATCCCTCCATCTACGCCTCCTGCCATCTAGCCACCTATCCATCCATCCACCCATACATCCATCCATACATACACCCTTCCATCCACCCACCCATCCATCCATCCATCCACCCATCCACCCATTCATCCAACCACCCACGCATCCATCCATCCATCCATCCATCCATCCATCCACAGACAGACAGGTAGACAGGCAGGCAGGCAGGCAGGCAGGCAGGCAGCAGACCGGTGTCTATGGCCCCCAGGGACCTCTTTGCGGGATGACGGGATGGGGAGGAAGTTTGTTTGAAATCAACCACAGGACATTGTTGATTGAATAATTAATGTACGCCTTCATGAAACACAGAATTCCCACTCGGCCGCTGAAAGGACACCGAGCGTCTCGCTCTCTCACCTCAGTCTCGACAAGCCACTGCTGCAAGCCACTGGGCCGGGCCTCAGGGTCTCCTGCGGTGGGAGAGGATGCGTGTTAATGGGGGGACTTTACCGGAACTGGCTGCGACTGTGCTACAGCTGTTTCCTTAATATTTCCTTAAGCCCTTCTTTCTGATCAGATTGTCTCTTTATAATCTATTTTATTTAAGTTTTATAAAATAATTTCTAAAAAAAAAAACATACACTAGCTAAATTAAGGATTTATAACCTTATTAGAACTATACTATAAACCAGGGGTCAGCAACCTTTGGCACGAGTGCCACCATGGGCGCACGGTAGCTTAGCCAATGGCACACTAGCAATAAGTGTGCAAGAGAGGGTTTTTGGAAATGTTCAAGCACACTCTCATCCTCATGTCAAATAATGGCTTTCACAGACATTAGTAGCTGTGTGACATGTTCTTTACGATAGTTTGATTGACATGCATCCTAACCACCATGCAGCAAGCATCCACCTGCCTCTGACTGGATAGTACTATTAACGCTGTTGGAATGGGCTCGATAGCATGTCAGCAATGGCAGCATTCTTGTATATGTGTATTACATTTTGCTTACTTAATTCTCTTGTTTTGATAATAACTGCCATTACTACTATGTGAAGTTCATATCTGACAACCAATATTGTTTTAGTGTTGGTAAGGTTAATGATTCAAACTCAAATGTAAATGTTTCCATAAGGATGGCAGCCTTGTATCATATTCTTATATACAATTACAATGTCCTGATTGTGGGAGATTTTTTTAAATTTGTATTTGTAGATGGGATAACACAATAGCAAAACTAACAATAGCGTAGATACATTAGTACAGGTAGTACATGCAGGTTAATAGGCAATGCTGTGTTACAATACGATTGGCAGTTGCTGATAATATGATCACATTTTAATTGCTTTACAAGAATGAAACAATCAATAACAGGGATCTCAAGCTCTTGGGCTGGATACATCTATTGCAGCATCTCGGATAATTTCTCCTTTCTTGTCAGAAAAAACTAATAAAAAATGTCTACGTACTGCATACAATATCACAGGTCAAACTAGCTACAGTGAGTTTGAGAGCGCTGCTATTCCTTCCATCCGTCCTAATTGCAGCGCTCCACAGGTCTGCGCAGGGCGCCAGCACCCCCCCCCCCCCACACGTTTGCGTTTCTGCTCCACCCTCATCCGATCTGTCCCTCTCCTCCTCTGGCTAGCTGTATTTGACCTCTGCCCTGTCATGTGATCATGCTGCACCCTGACAAACACGTTGACACCCTCCCTGACCAACACACACACACACACACACACACACACACGTGCGCGCTCACAGTATGCACGCATCAACCAGCTGAGTGATTGAATGTTGTTCACAGCGTGCAGAAACACAGCTGGCTTAAAACATGGTGAGATGAGCCTCTAATGTGTGTGACCACAGCTCATGCTGACAACCTTACACCAGCTAATAACAATGGCATAACACACACACACACACACACACGCACACGCATGCACACAAATGCCCAAAACACACAAGCATATAGACGTGTGACATACGAGGACAATGGTACTGTGTTCTGGGCCGCTATTCATCCTACACACACAGAAATCAGTCAGCCACTAGCACTGACATGGCATCACAGTATATGCACGTGTGCACAGATATGCTATGCACACACACACACACACACACACGCACACACACACACACACACACACACACACACACACAGTCATGTAGACAATAAAATGTGCATGCATTGCACACTACAGGATTCATAGGTGTAGGCACATAATTGGTGCATGAGCATATCTCTGTGTCCTTGTTCGCCTGTGTGTGTGTGAGTGTGAGCGTGTGTGCGTGTGCGTGTGGGCGTGCGTGCGCGTGCGTGCGCACAGCCTTCACAGTGAAACACTGCACCAGAGAGAGATTGGAATCAATACTTTGTGTTCCGTCATTTGTCACATCTTTACAAGGCTCAAGCCGTCTGAACACCAGTCTATTCTGTTGGGGTGTCATTTATCAAAAAGACCACGCCCTGTAAGCACGCGCACGTGCATGCACGCATGCGCGCGCACACACGCACGCGCGCACGCATGCCCTGAAAAACATACTGTACATACAGTAGATGCATACAGATACAACACACCAACATAAATATGTATACACACATACAAATGCACGCTCCTTCATTGATAACTATTTTTACTGTATTTTTACAGCTATTACTTACGGTTCTAGAAGTGATATAGTACAATAAGTTCACATGCAAGCAGAGTGTTGTTTTCTAGCAATGCTGCCGGTAAGCGTCTTTGCAACAATGCTAAAATAAACAAAACAACAATAACACATATTGCAAATGCAATGACATCATCTCAGGCAGACAATGGATGTGTGTTTAAGTCTTTCTATGGGGGTCATGTGTACCTACACTGTATATATCCGTCCATTTATCCATCGCCACAATATGCTCCTGATGTGGAACCCTCTCTCTTGCAGCCTTGCATGTCGCCTGTTGCGTTTGACCTTTTCCAGACTTAGGGAGTGCTTTCCATGAGTGCATTGTGAGTACGTAACAGGATCCCAGGGATTTTCGGGGAGATTGCTCCGATAACCAATTTTCCTGAACCCTGTGGTAACATTCCAAAGAGCCAGGTATCACTTTATTCAATTCATCCACAAACGATAAAGCAATTTGGCTCTGTCCACTTTCTACCGCTTCACACATGGCCAGACGCACACACACACACACACACACACTCACGGGCACGCACACACACACCTACACATATATACACACAGCATCCTGTAAGTGCAGTTATCCTAGATTGTGCTCCAGTAAGCACCCTCTTGAGAAGGGTCTTATTTAACCCGGCTTTCCAGGAAGGTTAGGCAACACTTAAGACCAGGCAATACAGGCAAAAATATCATATCATCACTTTTTTTTCCCTGTATTTTTCAACTAAATATACTGCGGTGATAGACTGCAGTCTTTCAAAACGTTAAAAAAAAGAAAAAAAGTATACTTTTATCAGGTGATGATACAGTATATTTACAATGATACTGTACAACATTGGACATTTATAGAAAATTGTTAGATTTTAAACTATCTTCACTATTCTACAGACTGTAAAATAGAATAGCACACCTCAGTTGTCTACAGTATATAGCGCACCTCAATCCCAGATCAAGACATTGAGGCAGGTTTGACTCCAGGCTATGCTTATGGAACAAAGAACCGGGGGCTGCCTCTCGCGCACAACAGATTGATTGACATGCCGTCAAGTCAGAGTCTCTGGAATCGGCTGTGGTAGCCGGAAGCAAGTACGAACCCCTCTGAAACTACCATCTACACTGCAAAAACTATATCTTATTTAGTGGGATAATATTGTTTTTAGTTTTAAAATCTAGTTGGACTTGTTTATAATATAAATGGCTTATCTAGTGACTTAATTTAAGTTTATGTGCACTAACTTTAAGAAATCTTATCAAGTGAATTTCACTTACTGCACTGGCAGCCAGTTTTGTTTGTATTAAGCATTAGTTAGCTCATAGCTAATATATTTACATTTATATTTGATAGGGCATTTCTTGCAGTGTACCAACTGTTTCTCCAAGCATGACCCCATGTTCCGCAATGTTTTATAGGTTAATTTAAATGGGTGGAGTTGGGGAATAAAAAAGAAAATCCTTCTTCTTTTCAGAAGACAATATTCAGACCCAACTTAGATATGCCCTCAGGCCTGCTTGTAGGCATCTTCTAATGAGAGGTCAGACGCTGACCATATCCTCTGCGTATTGATTTCTATCAGCGACATGTGCTAATTGGATTCTGCTTAGCGTTACTGATGGAATTAAGGATTGTTGGACAAAGGCCGGGGGTACCACACCGAGATGTGGGGCGCAAGGCAGGCAACGGCACATTCTACTAATGTGAGCACTTATATTCTGGTCGTTTAGCTGACACATGTATCTAGAAACATCTTCAATTGCTAGATCACCAACATCAAAAGAAATCAATAGTGAGAAGGGCTAAAGGTCAGAACCAAAGCACCCTGACAATATTCCTGTGACCCAACAGTAATCATCGAAGAGGGCAGTGTTTAGGAAAATAAATGAAAATAATTATAGGCAGGGTAAGAGGTTCTTTTTCATATTTCAAGATAAGTGCATGTAAGGCTTAATAGAAGAAAAGATGGAGGACGGAGAGTATTGAAGAGAATTGTTTATCTCTAAAGAGGGGGTTGAAGGTTAGGAAGCAGGCAACATCACTGCATGCTGCTGTGCACTTGAGACTGTACATTTATGCTGAAGCTCTGTTCTCACAGCCTTCTATAAATAACCATATATAGAAAATACTATATAAATAATGTGTTAATATATAGCTCAACAGGAATGCTTTTTTGTATTTTTCTTACAGTATATATATATATATATATATATATACTTAGTTAAGTTATCCTTCATGTACAAGCGATTTTGGCTATTTACTTTTTATACTGTATCTACACAGCTTCACCAAAATTGTCTCTGTGTCTTCTCCAAGAACTCCAATAGGGTCTAATCATTCACTGCCCCTCCCCCTAGGAAACATTATGCAATGTTTGAAGAGTAGTTCCCTGAGTATCTGGTGGATTGGGGACGGGGGAATGTTTGGGATCAACAATGTTTTGTACCGTGTAGTACAATAATATATGTTGCAGTCATCAGTCAATGTGTTCATATTTTGTTCTCTTTGTTTACAGAGAGTGGTATGGTAAGGTCTTTGTTGCAAATTGCCTATCCTTCCATAGATCACTGTGGATGAGGGGGGATTTAAAGAAAAGGGGAACAAATATAAAGAAATAGAAATGGAAAACTGAGACAGAGGTCAAACATTCAATAATTTGATCCAGACATCCAGTCTGTTGCCACCAAACAAGTTAAGGGGAAAGCAACACCTCCCACCACTGGGACCATAGCTGAACATCTCACACCTCTTATTTACCAGGTCCAGAACAAGACAACAGGCATTCTCCATTTAGACCCATTGATTCTGTCACCAACATGTGTTTAAGACTTGATGGGTTAAAAGTCGAGGCTTTAGACACACCAAACCATTCATTTCGTGTTTTCAGCTTCTGTGAAGGATCTGTTTGATGCAGGAGGCGTTGGTGTGACTCAAAAGAGAGACAGGTAAACTGAACGGTGTCAATTGGTAATACACAGGTTGGGATGAATCTCCTGTGCTTCCAGGCAAAGGGTGCGTGTCAGTATAAACACCATGGCTCTGATAGCAGAGGAAAAGTGGGTGGGCGAGCAGACAGCTTAGTGGTTAGCATAAACCACATAACCAAAAGCTGTTGGCTCAAATAGTGCCAGAAACAGGCCATTGACAGAACACAACCGATGCATTTCATCGATGCTAAATCTAAACCACGGGTCAAGGGTCAAGGAAAATACTGCATTTCTTAACTGCATACTGTGCAACTGCCATTATGTGTGAATCGTGATCAAATACGTGCACACAAATTAAGATTCAAACAGTCATTACGCTTCCGGTGTTGACCTACCTGTAAGCATCCTTGAGCAAGATGCCTAACCCATAACTGCTCCCGGTGGTTGGTCGTGCCTTGCATGGCAGCAATCGCCCTCGGTGTGTGAATGTGTGTGTGAATGCGTGTGTGAATGGGTGAATGTGAGGCAATACTGTACAGTGCTTTGAGTGGCCGGAAGGTTAGAAAAGCGCTATATAAATGCAGTCCATTTACCATTCTATTATCCAGCAGGGGGAGGTAATTCCCTAACAGCAACATGTGAATAGAGGCTCCCCAAAAACTGATAGCTTTAAAGAATATATCTTTCAACCTACTGAGAAAGTTGTCTTTTCAGAGAAAACAGCGATGATGACTGCTACCAAGTTTCCCTGCAGACAAAGGTTATAAATGTTGAACAATATTTGATCCCTCAATGATACCTTCTGACAGCAGCTTGCTGCTAAATTAAGCTATCCAAGATTTAATTGCATGTTGCTTAACAGACCTCCGTATTCTTATCGTCCACAGACTTTGACTGGTGTTGCATCCAAATGTAGCATGTATTGTCCCAGCTCTAAGAAGGAGGCCGCCTCTGTAAAGTGGAATCATCTTTCGTCTGAATGGGCAGATAGTTAAAACTCCCTGTTGAGAGGGATCGTTAAGGATGACCACTAAGAACAGGTCCCACCAAAGAGACAATTACCCGCAATCACCCCAGAATTGGAGTGGCGGTTTATGCAACTGTTTGTGTGTGCGCACGCGCGCCCGTGTGTACGCGCGTGCACGGGCGTGCATTGGTCTTGGTCACGCGATCATAAGGCGCCTGTTCAGCCCACGTCTGCCGAGCCAGTCATCTGTCACCATTACAGGACAAAGGCAGTGGCATCTTTGGGCTATTACTGAGATTGCTGGAGATTATTTGCAGTGTCCTCCTCAGCACCAAGAAAATTATTTCCTCACAAAAGAGGCGGCCCCTCGACACCGAAGCCCCCTGCCTGGCCACGCACCCTCCCTCTGTCTCAAACACCGCCTGGGGGCGGAGGGAGAGCGAGAGAGAGAGAGAGAGAGAGAGAGATAGAGAGGCTGATAGACACAGAGATAAATAATGAGTCACAGAGAAATAGCAAGAAGAAGAGATGTACAGACATTTACGAAGGCAGAGAGAGGGAGGGAGAGAGAGAGAGAGAGAGAGAGAGAGAGGGATGAATGGATAGGTAAATTAAAGGCGGGGAGCAGAGGGGAGCATGAGGGGGAGAGAAAAAGGGAGGTGAAATCAGTGTGCGTTTCTTAATGGGGTGTAATAGGTGGGGTGGCCAGGTTAAGACAGATGGGCAGAGAAAGTGAATGGCAGCAGGCAGAAGAGGAAGTTTGGAATGAACCCGCTGCCTGCCTTGGCTTCAATGTGTCTCTCTCTCTCTCTCTCTCTCTCTCTCTCTCTCTCTCTCTCTCTCTCATATCTCATTGACTCTCTCATTAGTCTTACTCATTCGACGGCAGTACGCACGCGTGCACCTACACACACATGCACACGCACGCATGCACACACACACACGCGCACACACACGCACACACACACACACACTCAGCTGGTCAGATTTCTAGCTTCATTTACGAACTAGCTGACCTTGGCTGGAATGTGGATGAGTGTTTAAAAATCATTGAAGGTGTGTGTGTGTGTGTGTGTGTGTGTGCGTGTGTGTGTGTGTGTGTGTGTGTGTGCGCGTGCATATAAAGCACTGACTGGTCG
>JAODUK010041117.1:0-20741 GCA_027564635.1 Typhlichthys eigenmanni
GACGCTGAAAATGCGTCGGTCACGACCAAATCGGGTCAAAATCGGCCTGAAATCGTGTAGTGGATACCCGGCATTAGCCAAGCAATGAACCTGGTTTAACCAATCATAACAAATAATTCATGTTGCATGACAATGGCGGAAACAAGATGCATTCAGAATTGTCTAACAGTTTTCTGTTTGTTTTGAGTTCGCTGCAAACATAAGCATACAGTTTGAGGATGTACTTCTCAGCGAACACACATTTACGCTGGAGAAAGTGTGAAGTGTGACTATTATTTTTGGAATGTTTACAGAAAACATTCAAAATTCTAGTTCAAAACCATGTGTACACCAATTCTGACCGCACCTCTATATAATTCTGCTACTGTTCCGGTTGAAGTTTATATCGCTCTACATAAGAAAACATTGAAATGTATCACTGTCTTCACCTTACTAAATTAAAATATCTTGCTTAGTAAAATAAATTACATTATGCCTGTTTAACAATTAACCTTAATAACTTTCCTTGTCTTTAGCCACAGATTAAATAAACAATGACATATTCATAGGCTAGCAATTTGGTTTGCCACCTGTGTTTAACAAAAAACCTGGACACCTGACCGACCGACAGACAGTTTTGCCCGCACCACAACCAAAAACAATTAGGGCCTACTATACCATTGTAGACTAGAAATGTGCATTCTCTTTTGTGTACTGTACATATTTTTGATGATGATTCTTTTTTCATATCATTCAAACAAATATGTGCTTACCTGATTGCTTTTGGATTCTGGCTTATTTTAGGCCTACTTCCTTTCGGCTAAACAAGGTGATAAGGCTACATTAGATTTGCACCATACCAGACTCATCTGACAACACCATTCAGTTTAATTAATATGCTAATAAGATGTATAATATATGAAGATATATTGAAACAATATGCCTTATCATTTATATTTGGGATTTCTCTTTGCTGCAGCTATCCCTGTCTATTGAAACTGACCATATGACTGAAAGTTCACTCTGCATAGGCATTGCTTACATGTATGGAAAATAACAAACCCACACAGCTAGCGTTTCCACTAAAAAAACCCTAGGATTTCCCTATTGGATTATCTTCTTGTTCGGGCAGTCTTATAAATAGCTTCTATCGGCAGATTGTTTCCTATAGCCTAATCAATGTTGCTGTAAGAAACTGTCTGGAAAGAAATATTTTGGTGTTTAGTAATTTCAAAACGTACACGCTCATGTGTTCTATATCGAAGCTGACGCTACGGTATAGCCTCGACACAGAAACCTAAATTGACATTCACAGTGAGACTGTAGATAACACGTTAAAGAGAAACTATTGATCTAGCATAGGATATATTTTCTATTTAGCAGATTGAAAAGCAGAATTTTAAGTGTCCAGGGAGAGAAAATAAATGATCTGACTGGGACTGACTATTATAAACAAGGACAATACTGGGAGAACCGGGACAGGTGACAACCCTACTAGCAATCTGCTAGCTATCGGGGCAAGCATTATTGGATATTTACTACAAGCTTTATCTGCAAACAAAAATATCATTCCTGCCTCTTGCAGCCTGCTCCCCTCCCCCACACACACACAGCTACTGACAGAGAGAGAGAGAGAGAGAGAGAGAGAGAGAGAGAGAGAGAGAGAGAGACTCCGGTCGATCGCCGACACTGTTAAACTATAATTACTATGAGCAGTATGCAAAATAATATATTTCTCACCTTTTTCATGGTCTGAATAAGACGCTAACTTTGTCGCTAGTCGCCTTTTACAAATAAAAGCATTAAAAAGAGGTTCTGAAAAGTTGATAACTGTACCATTTTACGGAGTAGGGGGGATTCAAAGATATTAAAACTGGTCGGGTATATATAAAAAAAGAAAATATATTATTATTCGATAAAATTTTATATACTGTACGAAAAACACTTGAGATATCTGGGGTGGCAGGTCATGCAGGTGGGGTTGCAAGTCATATTTTTTGGATGGCAGCTGCCACCTTTTGCCACCCCGGTGGTTTCGCCAATGGCACGCTACTTACCCACATACTGTAATGATCTCCCAAACATATGAACTGCATCACTTTCATTCTAAAATACCCTGAAGTTTCTGCTCCTTATCAGAATGTTAATCACAGCCAGCCTATACCGTGACAGTTGTGTTATGCATGCTATAAGACAAATGTGTTGGATGCTTGTTTTGATGGCACAATGTTTTGTAGCGACAGTAGTAGGTTACTATATATTAAAAGGTTCCGTGTTTCAACTACCTCTCTCCCTGCTTCCCTTGTCGACACCTTTACACTGGATTATTTAGTCAGCCATTCCATTCTTGTCTTTTCTTGTCTGACCTTAAAATGACAACAATATCGTTTATCGGGATTATACATGGGACAATATATCGACCAACAAAAAACTGTTATTGTGACAGGCTTAGCCATTAGCCAATCCTCCATGGTCAAGAGGGTACTATAACATAATTGATGACACACCTTAAAGCAGGTAGCCCTGTTGTCATGGAAATGCAAACCTCAACCGTGATGGGTTGAGCATAGCACATTTAATGGAAAAGAGCCACTATTGTACTTTAAAGTAGGTACTTATTTTTGCCTCCAAAAAGAATGACCTACGCGGTTGATTCCTGCAGTTGATAACAGAGTAAAGATGCCCCCCCCAAATCAGCCCACACATTCCTGCAGTTGACAAGTGCCAATGGTTCAGCCTCTTTTTTTAGTAAAAAACTAAAATCAAAAATCTATTCAAATGTATTTAATCAAAACCACATAAAGATGTTACTTGCAGATCTGCTACAGAGTTAATGTTGCCTGAAAAAACATGGAATGTTTACTGTTTTAAGGTTTATTGAAATAGAGAAATAGATATGTATAATCTCCCAGTTGTTAAGAATAACATAACTATGATATACTGTATATATTGTTATAATCACCAGTTGCACCTGCATATATTCACATTTGTCAGTTGCACAACATAAACGGTGAGCTAGGGAGGAAATGTTTAGGTTCTGGGCTCTAATGCTATAACCCTGTAGAGGAGTGTGCCTTGATAATGTAAAACATGGTAATTTCCAGAGCTTTACCAGATCCTTGGGCATCATAACACATGAAAAATGTCGGAAATGGTGAAAGCTTCCAGTCTTTTTAACAGCAGAAAGTAATTTGTCCCAGAGGTATTGCTCTGAGCCACTGGATAGCAGTGTGTCTTTGACGACAGCCTGTTTTTCTCTAGCATTGAAGGCAAGGCAAGGCAGCTTTAGCATTTTTCATACTCAATGGCAAATCAACGTGCATTACAAATAAGATGAAGCAAAGAACATATACGAAGACAATTGTTTAAGGTGAATCTTTATTACTTCCTGCCACTAGATGTCACACAAAGAGGCACCAACATCTCTGACCAAAACAAATGCTTTGTGGGCCACACACACCTGCACTAACATGCATGCGCGGCTGACAAACAACAGAGCTTGAAATACAATGCACACAGAGGGAGCGTGATGTCATTTTCAGAAGGCCTTTGAGTTAAGTTCACTTACATATCACTTACTTACAGTATAAAACTTATCCCTATAAGTGTTATAGGCCCCTCTGACATGTGGCCCTTCTGACATGATCAGTGATAATGACTAAAAGCTTCTTCACACTGGTCATTGCTAGCAGACCACTTCCTTGTGACCTTTTCATTAAACAAGAGGATTGTCCACACTGTAGGTACACTAAATTCGAAATATATTCAAACTCATTTTAACATTTAATAAAATCTCACTGCCGCTTGTTTGTGACTTGTTTCACCTCATATTTATTATAAATGATTAGCATGACTGTGCTAGTAGTACTACATATGTTTACAACTCAGTATACACCAACAGGACCCAGAGGCCTGAAAATACATCTCTGTCTCTGAGTGGAATTACCTACGTAATTTTATCTCTAAAGTATATTAATAATACATTCAGAGGTAAAATTGCATGTGTGCCTAGGATAAACAGAAAGAGACCAATGTACATTAGCTTCAAGTTAAGGTTGTTTATTGAATTGCTATTGCATATAATTAATGTTAATTGTTTAGAATGCATGAATGTAAGTTGACTCGAATCAAAAATATAATGAAAGAAGTCACACAATGTACAATGACAATATTTGTGTTCATTTGACAGTAGAGACACACCTGTAAATAAGTATGTACCTGTAGTATTACTAATGTTTATGAATCAAATTCTCACACATAATCATTTGATTTGCAAATATAAATACATTGAATACATATGCTGGAGTAATATTGTAAATGACACACATTACAGAGGGAAATATTTCTAAGTACACGTGCAGATCAGTTACCTGAGCAGTCTCTTACGGTCAGGACACAAAGGGCACAGACGTGTTACGGTGTTTCACTAGTTAAGTGCACAGTTTCAAGTGTGATTAATAGTTGATGTTTAGGGATTGCTATAGCTCACTTTGTTGTCTAAGGCGCTCATATTACAGTGCCCAGGACATCTAGTGATACGTGATAGACTTTGTGTCTACCTGAGCTTTTTGTTAGAAAATAAAAGTGGAGCAGTTTAGACCATAGCATTTAAATGTACATACAGTATATGGTAAAGGTAATTTATGCAACAACAAAAAAAGCAACATTGTTTTATATCTCCTGGCCAAATATCCATCCATCCATCTCCTGACCAAATACTTATTTGTGAATGTGAAATGCCATAAGTGGGAGGAGAGCATCTGATCACATGAAATAAGATGAGTTTTCTGCATTCTTATTATGACATTATGGAAATGACTTGGATAAGAGCTCACCTATCTTCCATTCACTTGGATTGATTTGTACCTTAAAACTGTCCTACAGAAAGAAGCCCAAATGGCAGAATCATACATGTTATAAGCACTTAAAATAGGTAAAAGAAGCTTTGGTTTTCTGGTTATTGTATTCCTGCCACAGCTGGTGCTCTGCCAGTACATTTCCACTAGTGCAATACACTATTTAAAGAAAAACATAGTTGGCTGTCCGATATGATTCATAGTTCATTCCAGTCCTTGTTTACAGAATACGTTTTACATTAATTTGCAAAACTGTCCACGTGTTGGTTATGTTGGTCAACGTTTATTTTTTATTATTATAATTATTATTATTATTATCATTTAAGCAACTGTTCTCTGAGAAAAGTAGGGTACTATGTGAGAGTTCAAAGAAAATGCTTCTACATTTTTACATGTCAAAATAATGGACAAATGCTCCAATGAGCCAAAGGAGTCTCCATAACCTTCTCAATGTAACCCTGCTAAAGGTTTGTATATGCACCAGTATATGCTAATACATGTCACGCTAAACCCTTGTAATCTCCATGCATGAATTTATCAACAGAAGACTTGGATTTTCCCTATAAATGCTAATGTTTTAAAAACATATTCCTTTGAATGCAATTTTAAATGATCTGATTACGTTATACAGGAAACCACATTACTGTAGCCGTACAACTGTACCAGTCATGGTGCAAGGCTGCAGTCACAAGACATCTTCCCCTGAAATAAATACACAGAGATACCAGTAGTGGCTGTACACCTGATGTTGGAGTCAGTGAACCATGAAATCACTTAGTTATCATGGAACAGATTTGCATCCTCAGGTGAAAGCTCAATGGGGCAAGTAAGGAAGTTGTAAGTCCTTCATTTAGCGCATTAGAACAGTCTCATCTTGTTATTGGAGCACACAATTATTAGAAATGTCATTACTAAATAGCATTATGTAAAATATCATAAACATGGATGTATAATTTGAGACAACATAGCTCATTGCATTGTTTCTACTGTAGAAAGACTCACTTTTAAAAAGTATTCCACTTGATCTAGAGTCCTAATTTAATTATATATCTCTTTATGAGCATACATTTTTCATTAATGGCATATTTCACATTTTGCTGAGTTATTGCAAACTCAGAAGGATATTATAATAAATCTCTCTCAAGCAGAAGGAGAGCACACCTGGAAGTGTAGACCTGGTCACTGTTCAAAGAGCATTAATGGTCAGCTAGAAAATGGGATTTCTTTACAGTGAGCAACTAAATAAACATCAATGTATAGCTAAAAACAATATGTAATAGTAACATTATACAGAAATATATAAATCATTTACAGTATGTCGGTAAGATCTGCTTGTGACTGCAGGTGTTGTTTTTTATGACAAATTGTTTCCATTAGCTATGTTATATATGCAAATATATATGGATTCTTTTGAAAATATAAAAATATTTAAACCTTTTATAATTTATAAAGAGAGACCATCTTCTTTTTAAAGTTAACTGTTAATATTGTTGTCGTTGCAGTTTTCAAACAAAATAATACTACTTTTATACCTTCAATCATGGGGTGATTCATAACACCTTAATCCATGTTAATTAAATCAAAGACAAATAACTTTGATGACACTTAAGGATTTAATTATTTACCATTGCCAATTGCCTTAAAACCATAAAAACCATAACACCATTTTAAAATGTTTGATGTGCAGCTTTGACCCACTATCACCGATTTACAAGTTATCTGGTGGATATTCATAAATATATCCCAATTATTTTAGCCTAATCAAAAATGTGTTTAAAGAGACCATCGATGTTGAGAACTGTGTATACCCCTTCTGTTTACTGTAAGAGCTTACATTTGCCATACTGTGTTTATGCATTGATATACAGGTTTGGCATTACTGAAAACAGTTGTCATGAATCTCATTAATTTAAATTGCCTCTACATACCCGTCTTCTGCCCTAATAAGTCTTTTTCCCCATTGGTTTTATGTGCATTCTGCTCACAATATGATTCAGACTACTTCCATATCTTGGGTTGCGTGTGCGATAACAACAGGAGAAAAATGAAATTGTTGTGCACTCAGGCTTGTTATTTAATACTTCTTGGCATGTTTGCGTGATAGAGGTCACATTAAAGAAGCTGCAGAGCTATAGCTTTATGTTTGTCCTCTACTGTATAACCAATTATACTGCACCTCACAGTGTCCCGATTTCTAACCAAAACAAGCAGTTTTAATTGTCACTGGAAATATACTTTATAAAATAACATTATGTTAGACCATCTACAGTATCTCTAGACCTCATTTGCTTCCCCACCCTCCATAAACATATGTGTGAAAACATTTCTGTTTATGGTCCTGACAGTTTCTGTCTTCGCGATCTATACTGTGTAGATCATAAAGGAACACACTATATCACTCTCCTTTTGAAGTCTTGAACATTAATGACAACATTTTAAAAAATGTGTCATGGTTGTATTATTCTTTATACAGATGCAACATCAAGTTTATTACATCTCGAATCTTGCATCAAAACAGAAAAATACAAGCCCATTTTGGGGTACTTTTTATACTATCAACTTCACATACATCCAATAAGTTATGCTGGCCCTACACTAGAGGATTTTGACGTATTAACCAATTTTAAAAACGACATAAGGACAGATTTTACCAATTTTTTATATTTTAATCCTAAATAATCACACACTAGACGATTCAGTCAAGATACAGGACCACACACTTGCGCTTACCCCCAAACAATTTAAGAATGGCGATTCCAGATCTCACAGAAACTTGCATGTCAAATGTGTTTTCAAAGCAAAACGTTGCTGTAGTAGCACTTGAATGTGCTACATATTTTTAGGGGTGCGCATTACAATGGATATAAAAAGTCTACACACCCCTGTTAAAATGCCAGTTTTATGTGATGTAAAAGAATGAGACAAATATAAATCATGTCAGAAATGTTCCACCTTTAATGTGACCTAAGGTATAATGTGAACAATTCAATTGAAAAACAAACTGAAATCTTCAAGGGGGAAAAATTAAAAATAAAACTGTATCCACTGTATATTGCTATATCATGTTGCGCAATATCATATTGAAAATGTTGCAGGAAGTGCAATATTC
The DNA here is from genome assembly GCA_027564635.1 of Typhlichthys eigenmanni. Classification (NCBI taxonomy): domain Eukaryota; kingdom Metazoa; phylum Chordata; class Actinopteri; order Percopsiformes; family Amblyopsidae; genus Typhlichthys; species Typhlichthys eigenmanni. Next base: position 7,945 of record JAODUK010041117.1, read on the forward strand.
AGTTTATTTTGTAGAGAGATGCATCCATTGGCTGTTTGGCTTAGTTGTGTTTAATTTAGACAGAAAAGTAAGATGTGTGGATGAGGAAGCTAATGACATAATAGAGATTGAAGAGGAAATATTAGTGGCCAAAAATAATTCCAAAAAGAATGCCTGTATCTTGGAATTACTACGAGTCCAATATAACTATGAATTTACTATATTAATTGAAATTTTTTTTTTTATGTCATGAATATATTTTAATTAATTTTCCCATAACCTTTGGGTTTTTACTTATGTTTACAAATATGTAAATTAATATCGATATTGCAATTTTCATGATGATCAATATCACATTTGATCAATATCGTGCAACCCTAATATGTATTTTGCACAGAGAAACAAAACTCCTGATGAAGTCAAGTCATGGCTGAGAAAACGGGAAAAACCATGGTTATTTGCAACACGATCTGGAATGTAGGCTACAGCTACAGAAGCTACGTAGCCTGGTTGCCAGCATCTATGGCAGCGTTGTTGTGAATCCCAGTCAGCTCACGTCTCATTGGCTATTGCAAGATTATGCTAGTGTTCCAATCGCTGTACATTTCACACTACAGGATTTCAAGTCGTAAAATATTTGATATTTATGATTCGAATTCTGGAATCCTCTCAGATACTATTTGGTCTGTAAACCCCTCACACTAAATCATTTGGGTGGATAATCACAATTCCTCTTTGTACTGTATGCCTTATATGATGCTGGGCTTTAATGAATTCAGTGTAATTCTTTAACGCTAACCCTTTCCTTGTAACCTTGCCCTGCCGTGCCAGATTCATGAGTATTGATTGGGTTACACGCCCACACCACTCATCTTTGACTTGACCTCTAATGCAAGGTTTCTAGAAGCTAATAAAAACTTAATTAGTCAATCAGACAGCTACTAAAAGCAATCTTCCTCAAAAGCATCTCTGGTAATTAAAAATAAAGAGCTCAGCTAAGTCATGTCAGTGGGTGAGTGGCCTTCACTAGATGCTGGTGGTGTTTTAGATTCCTGGGAACTGCAGAAAAGAGTACCATTGAGCTCAAGAAACACAACCACATATTGTGGTTGCATAATTTTGCGTAACACTAAAATTGAATAATTATATAGATTATGTCTTCATGGTCACCCATGTTCAATATACTGATGGAAGTATGACATTAATATTCCTGCTCCCTTCTTTGTAAGAAGCAATTAAACTCCAGTGGAACGCTGCTGCAGAAAATCCCTGAACACATATTGTGATTTATTTATTTCCAGATACAGTACTCTATGTTCTTGTGTACAAATCAAATCATTGATCAAAGCTCTTGACAAATCATTCTAAAATAACGGTACGCTCCTCGGTTTGTTTATTGTGCGCCAGCATCCCCAAATTTCTTCCCCAGCTCACTACTGAAATTAGATTTTTGTTTTAACTGTCCACAAAAAAATGGATGGCTAAGGGAGGTTAGAGAATTGCGTAAGCCTTTGCATGCTGCAGGGAAGGGAGTAGAGAATAATGTGAAGTATGCACTCAGACCCATCCATCCACCCATCCATCTTCATCCGCTTATCGGAGGTTGGGTAGCAGCAGCTCCAGCAGGGGACCCCAAACTTCCCTTTCCCGAGCCACATTAGCAAGCTCTGACTGGGGGATCCTGAGGCGTTCCCAGGCCAGTGTGGAGATATAATCTCTACACCTGGTCCTGGGTCTTCCCAGAGGCCTCCTCCCAGTTGGATATGCCTGGAACACCTCCCAAGGGAGGCACCCAGGGGGCATCCTTACCAGATGCCCGTACCACCTCAACTGGCTTCTTTCAACGCAAAGGAGCAGCGTCTCTACTCCGAGTTCCTTATGGAGACTCCAGCCACCCTCCTGAGAAAACCCATTTCGGCCGCTTGTACTCGTAATCTAGTTCTTCGGTCATGACCCACCCTTCATGACCATATGTGAGGGTAGTAAGGAAAATGGCCGAGCAGATTGAGAGCTTTGCCTTCCGGCTCAGCTCTCTTTTTGTCACAACGGTGCGGTAAAGCGATTGCAATACCGCTCCGATTCTCCGGCCAAACTACCGCTCCATTGACCCCTCACTCACGAACAAGACCCCGAGGTACTTAAACTCCTTCACTTGGGCTAAGGACTCATTCTCACGGTTCCTCCCACGAGCGGATGGAGAGGAAAGTGCCACATTGCTTGTTCAAGCTGTGCCCGGCTGGGCTCTGGCCTCTTGAATGCCATAGGGTGCTCCCACAGAAGCTCCGCCCCACACATTGGAAACACATTGCGAAGACTAGGGCATTGTTGTTGTGAGCGGTTTTGACACTTTTTGTTCCTATTTACAGAGCCAGACTGTGTAGCAGTACCTGATTTATTTTATCAGCGCGCACAGAGATTGGTATGCTAGCGGACTGTGAGGAGATATTCTGTGAATTTGACCAAAATTGTATTCACAATCACTTGCTATATCTTTAATGTAAAACCCAAGTATAGTTTGTGTTAGTGTACAGCGGATAACTGCAGCCTTCCAGATGTGACAGATACCGGGCCATTGTGCACCTCGCAACAGCCCCACTATTGCCTGATCCAATGATTTTATTTCGCCACTGCTGAGTCATGATGACTTTGAGAATGTCCTTTCATGAGCTTGTTACAGCTGGAGCAGCTTTATTGCTTGTCTTCATTTCAGACTGGGTCATCGGAGCAGCTCCGGAAAGGAGGCACTTGCTGAAATATGACATTCTCCCTAAGACCTTTATTTCAGCCGGTCAATTAAAAAAATAATTAAAATCTGTGATTAATACACAAAAACCCTGTAATTTGGTTGGTGTGAAATAGATTTCCCACATTCATATCACCTGTTAAATGCTGTGGTCTTACCATATCTGGTGACAAGCATAGGGGCTGTTGGAAATACGAGAGAATGGAGTCTACCAACACCTTCACTTAATATCTATAATTGATTTGAGCTCTAGGGTATGTTATTGTCCCGCTAGATCTTGTCAGATGGATCTGCTGTAATAAGATGCCTGAGGGGTTTAGCAGTGCTTTATTTTGTTGCTTCAGTAGCACTGATTTCTCAGTGGACAACATTGCATTGCATCGCCTATGGCAAATGCACACTGGTTTTGACCAAGGAAGAAATGTGAGCTAATTGTTTGGTAATCATGATTCCACTGTTTTGTCAGATGTCCGACTGCACACCTGTTATCTTACAGGTACACTAGGGCTTCACCATATCAGATTTTCACTACAAGATTAACGTGGATACAATAATTAATGATAATATTATTGCGATTTGCGATATATATAAATATATATATATACACACACAGTATATAAATAAAGCTATCAGTTAAATTAATCTTCAACTTTGTTTATTGTGGGTTTTGTAGTGTGAGGTATCAATGCTTTTTATTTTTAATATTTAATTTGTAGTAGCAGCAGATGTCTAAAATATTTGCTTCATTCCTAGTTTGTGTGTCTCATTCATAGAACTATGGGCGCGGATCAATATTTCATTTTTTATTTTCACGGTTATCATCAATACCAGTATATCGCGACACCTCTATCACTACACTACTCACAATTAAAGAATCTATTTATTAAAATATTATCTTATATAATAACTAACGTGTTATTGGTTATTTTTAGATGAATGTTTCCACTACCAAAAATTTCTTACATTTACATGTATATTTAGTGTATCACCTAACTGAATGTTTTGATTCAGATGTTTTTCATTGTTCCTTTAACTTTTATCCTCACATTTGTCTTGGCAGGTGTGAGTGATGTATTGGGAGGTAAATCTGGAAGCCACAGCCTCCAGTTTTGTCATAGAGAAGCATTTTGAGAGCATTTGGTCTGGCAGAACAGAAGGGTAACTGGCTTCCAAACAGCTGTCTTTGTCTTGCGCAGATATGAAGGAATATCAGTGATGGAGAATGACTTGACACAATGTGTCCTTTGGCCAAAGTTTCCTGCCACTAGAATTATTTATCCTATCACATATAAAGGCCTGCAGGGAAGAATGAGAGGTGAAATGGTATGGCAGAGAGCGGCTAATGGAAAAGGGAAGTTAAGTGTTTGATACAGTGAGGGAAGGGGTTTTTGACATTAAGTGAGATGGGGTCTTCCTTAGATGGCCCTGAACTTATCACAGGCCCAGATGATACGGTATTGCTTGGAAACCTGAAAAATCTGTGTCGGACAATTGAAGAACATCCCGGAAACAATCGTACGGATTCAACCACTTGAGCTGCCTCTTACAGTATATTATATACGTATGATCCTTGTAATGCAATGAGAGAGACATGTAACTGCAAATATGCACAATGCGTCGGCTACGACCAATATGACGGCCTGTTAAATGGCCGATGGTGAAATATGTGGCTGCCATAGCCGTACATTGCTTCTGCCCCTCAGTGAGCAAACACTCACATGACAGCGATGGCACTGAGAGGGAAAGCACGTACAAAAACTGCAATGCCGCTTACCATAAAAAGCATACGCTGTGAATACTTTATTGGACGGATGTATGGCTGAAGGTGTCAACCACCGAAGTCCTTCTCTGAATACAAATTAGAACTAGGGCCTTAGCAGAGAATTCTGCTCTCATGCATGAACGCTTCATGCAGACAAATGAGAGTGATATGCTAATCTCTCTTGCATTGCGTGCTATCTTACTGCTGGCGGAACTGTTACATGTCATGTGCGGTGTTGTGAATATTACAGAGAAGTGCGATACCCAAGTCACTGATAGTCCGTTTTACCCAGATGAATGAAAATGTTTAAGTAAAACAGTCTAATACAAGGAAGAGTCTAAATGAATTCTAATCAGTTCTACATTTATTTATCATAAATGCTTAGAATGTTCCGTTACAGTACAATACACAACAATTCTTAGGAAGCATTAATCACAATCTGTACTCCCCATCGCAAGACTTCGTCAGTAGTAAAAGAGTATGATTGATTCATTTTTCATAATGTTCTTATATAGTTTGCTCTGCTTTAGCCACAATGACTATGAAAAATTAATGATAGGACACATTTTCATAGCCATAATATCCGTAACTGTTCTTTTCCCAGTGTATCTCCGATCTGTTATTCATCTTCCCTGCTTTCGTAATCAAATCAGTGGTATTATGTCGCCCAAAGCTATTTAAAGGGGAGAACGCTCATCCGATAACATTTTAAATGTATGTTTTTCATACAGTACAAAGTATGTTGCCATTCCTCTTACTAAAACCCCTGTTTTGGTAAGTTTGTTAGATAGCATCACTAGCTGTAATGTTTTCCTAATTTTAACAGAATGTGTATGTTTCTCCAGGCCTCTAGGTGGCGTTTTCCTCCGATGCCAGTGAACCGGTTGCTAGCTGAAAAGGATGTTGATGTGATATCTGAGATGGAGACCGGAGCATGATAACTGGTGAGCTGGCTGTCCCTCTCCTTGTTTCACCGAGCCCCTGCATATTGACAGTTGCTTCTGTGCATTACCAAATGCAGTGAGCAGCAGTGTGGAGACAAATAATTATTACAAATACACAACGATGAAACTATAAAGCACATGTTGTGTTCTGAAACCCAGTTGCTGTCATTATCATATACTCTCACATCTGTTGGTCCATATTTCCTGAAGAACATCAGTAGGTTAAAAGATACATTAATGCAGGACTGGTTTATGCAGCGTTGGGAGAACTGAACAGAAGTCTGCTGTGTCTTGAGTGAGCAGCCAGTCAGCTATGATTACAGCAGCACAGTACAATATGTAGAGCGTTAGTATTACCTTTACATCTGGCAGGTGTTGCAACGTTAAGAAAGTTCTATTGATTATTCCACTGGCAATAGCAAGCTATGTTTGGCTGCTGCCATCGTTCCTGGGAAAAGGAGTGATTCCCCAGTGGGACCATTTGGCATGTGGGTTTCTTTGCCTTCCCTTGATCCCCTGTATCCTTAACTCCTGTGGTTCCTGTGGTCGGGGGAGGGAGGGGGGAGAGAGAAAGGGTCAGACAGTGCACAGAGAGAGAGAAAAAAACAAATTCCTGTTGTTTGATTCAAAGGGCATAACTGGGATGATGTAAATTAGCCAGCTTGTTTCACTGAACCCCCCCCGCTCCCCCTCCACCCGACCACTACTCTCTTGTCTAACCAGCCATGTTGACAACAGCCATGCATCCCGTATAACAGTATACTACTTTAGTACGTTGTACCATGGGACAGCCTGATCTGTTTCTGTCTCATAAATTAATTCCTTCATTTTTAATTAGTCTATTGAAATGAGTATCATTCACACTTTACTGTCAAAGGAAAATAATTAATGCTGCAAAATGTGAACTTTTTTGTTCCATTTGTATTCTTTTGACGTCCTTACACATCTGTTCATTTGAGCGGAGCTTAACCTAGCTTGTCATGTCTGAGGGCAATAAGATGCATAACAGGATTTCCCATTTTTTAGATTGTATGCATGCAAATGACTCTTTAGTTTATAGTGTTCTGTAAGGTGCTAGTAAATACATGTACTTTATGTAAGTGCAAAGTAAAATACATGTACTTTCAACAGAAGTAACATTGGTAGCTGTTGGTGGGAGGACAAACTATTACCTAGGACATGTTTAAAACATTAATAACACTATCGCAAACTTCTTCCCCCACCAAAGTGGTGTGCTCTCACTTAGTGTTTCCTGGAATATAAAGTAAAAAGCAATGTTAAATGATCTGAGATTCAAATTGTGGTGTACTGGTGTTGGAAATCGCTTATTGGACACAGATGGACTCAAGGTTGACAAACATGTACTGTATGTTAACATAATTCTTCACCTGTATCCTTTTCTTTTATTTCTTCTATTTTGGTTCAATGATCTGGTGCAACACGTCTGAAACACCTCCTGTTCTCAAATCAAAACAGCCTCAAAGATGATTATAATCATGCTATGAGCATCCAGCATTATCGGTGCACTAACCTGGTTCTGCCAGACCATTGCTCTCAGCGAATTATTTGCTGAGATTATAGTTTGGAACAGCTGTTGGTTTTAGCATTCACACAGTCACTCTGGATGACGGTCCAATCAGCGACCAGTTGGGTGGCTAAGTGTGATGACAGTAGTAGAGATAGTAGTAGCTAGTAGTAGAGCTAGATGATGCAATACAAACCGTTGTAGTAACACAAATTAGTTAAAGGCTGCTAGAAATTGTTTAAAAGTTAACCTGACATCTACGCCCATTAGGATGCAACCAACGGCTGTAAAAAATGGAGCGTGTCCACTCTTTTGGGTCTGGTTACACCAGGCTGTAGTCCACTGACTGACCTATATAAAAAAGGTCTAACCTGTTTCTTCAAAACAGGGAATCAATCACTTTTCATCAATGATGACACGATGATAGAAATAGCAATGGCTTAAATTGACCAGTTAGTATTGTATATAAGACTAATGTTTATTTGTGCATACATTATTCTTGTCTTTATTTATATACTGTATAAATAAAACATTTGCACCAATTTTTTTTAACAATTTATTGTTCCAGTAATTTTCTGAAAAACAGAAAATGGCATCTATATTCACAGTTATGTGGCATAACCCATGTGATTCTAACATAAGAGTTCTCCAGTAGCTCTATCCCAGAGCAAATCATCCAGGTCAGTATAGTACTGGCATTGAGATAACACTATATAAATGTACTTCTAGGTAAAACTCAGTTACACATTATGTCTGCAACATTTGTATAGACTAGAACCACTACGGTTCTAACCTAACCACATAAATCACACATGCACTTTAAGGGCAGGGGTTCCTGAACTTTTCAAAGCCATGGCATCACTTTATAGGATTTTGTTTTTCATGGCACCCCAAAACTTGACATCTATATAGGCTACAATCAGCGGGAGATGTGTGCCTGCTTTTGAGAGCATGATGGGGTAAGGGGGGATGAGGGGGTATTTTGAGGAAAGTACAACCCTCAGGTCTTGCTCTACTGACTGGCAGTTCCTTCTCTCACTTCTTTAAGTCAAGCTGCTGTCTTGTGAGAGTGGTCATCTGATTTTAAGGGGACATTGAGGTTCATACGTACTACAACATTAAAACGAGCGTGAGGTATTACCCTGGCAAATGGTGTCATTAGCTAAGTAGCTGTGGCATCAATAGTAATAAAAGGCATTTTGATATACAGTAGGTTTTTCATAATAATTATCTGCAATTTAGTGTTGAAATGTTTTGATGTGGTACAGTATATGATTGAAGGGTATTTAAAGCACAACTGTACCATAAAAAGCAGCCGTTATACATGATACCCCCTGGCCTATAGCTAATGCATCCGTTAGGGAAACACCATTTAAAAAAGCAAATACACAGCCAGATTAGAAGACATGGTTGAAACCTAGAATCAAAGAAGATCTCTAGTTAGCTCTAGCATAGCTCTAGCATAGCATAACATAGCTCTAGTTCAGTCTAGGACTAGGCTTAATCCATGCCTATGAAATGGAGCAACAATGTGCAACAGCTTAGGTGAATACAGTGGCTTGTGCAGAGATACAGGTACAGTATACTGACGCCTGTCTTGCTCTATTCGTTCTATTTAAAAATGCATGACCGCCTCATTGGCAATCGCTGCCTTGGTCAGCGAGGGCAGTCAACATCACCGTCCATCTGTGGAATCTGTGGAGTCACTGGACAGGAATAATGCTCCTATTGACTCATGCCACATACCCCCATACAAGGTGTGGGCGCCCAGAACATGATAGTGGCAGACAAAAAGCTGGCTGTGGTCCACCACTCCTCCATTTTATCACGCTGGAGGAAAGAGCCCCTGTAGGGGAGCGGCAGGAGTCTCTGCTTCCGTCTGCCTGCATTCCTCCTCGCCGCGGAGTCCGTCTCGCAGCACTTGAGATCACACTCACGTCCGAGCTGTTGCTGTCATTTGCATTGGCTCATTGGTGGAGGTGAGGAGGAGGAGCAGATGAAGCAGGTCTGCTGCAAGTGGCTTGGACAGCAGCCTAATGAGCTTTACCCCATTTAGTTCCAGTGACACGTAGCGTGGGCCGTGCTCTGTTAAAGCACAATAATAGCTGCTTCTCCAGGGCTTGTATTGGTCTTAAAATGTATACTTTTCCTAAATAATGTTTTTATCTGCAGTAGCCTACACTATTTTGCAATTAAGCAATCTCTTATACAATTTATATTTATATTTTGTATGTTTTATATTTGTATTTGTATTGTATGCAATTTATACATGCTGCAAAATGATCCTTCTATAATATTCATATTTTCATTATAAATTGTAGGCTATACTGTATATATTTATATCGACTCTATAGGTAAGAAAAACTTTAATGTTAATTACAATTTGACTAGCACAGTACTTTGCCCATTGGTAATATATTGTCCCCATGTCATTTTCATATATTATCAAATGTCAGTTGCAAATACTGACATTTCAGTGATTCTCAAATAAGGAACAATCGACATTAAGTTTGAAATGTAGATTTTAATTTCAACTGAATAACTTGAATTATCTATGCATGTCACATTCACCTAATCAATATGTACAGGAGGGATCTTTATGTTCTGTCATGTAATGTGTACTTGTGTGAATTGTTTTAACACGTGATGAAATGAGGACCCTCAACAGTGGATGGACAGGATCTGTGTCCCTTGCAGGGAGATCTGCATGGGCCCCACCGATATCATGCACACCATGACATGATTTTCACTATTATTTATAGTATGTAAATCATAAATGATTTATTAACTTCATGGGAAAAATGTTTTGTGGACATGTCCACCCACAGCATTTGGCCTACATTGCAAGTGCAAACATTTCACTTAATATAATCACAACATTTATGCTATTATGACCTAATCATGACTTAAGTCATATTTTTCTGCAGAAATTGAAACATACAGGGACAACATAAACAAATAATATATCCTTCATCAAGAAAAAAGACAGAATAAAAATGTCAATCTGCAACATTTTAATCTAAACTTTAATGTAAATATTTGTTTGCCAAATAACTGAAGATGATAATAATAATAAGAAGAATAAGAATAACTGATAATAATAATAAATTCAAGGTGATAGGCTGCATCTACTTCACATATAAAATTCTGTATATCCTGAAGAGAAACACTTTTGTTTTTGCTCCCATTTTTGATGAGTTGGATTAAAGTATCGGACAAAACGGTATATTTCTCTCAAATGATATTCCCAAATGTTAATGTTAGTGGACTTGGAGCCTGGCTCCACCTGACTAATGCTCTCAACACCATTTCTTTTGAAAAATGCAGATTATATTCTGCATTTGTTCTTATTTTGTTCTATTTGTTCTATATGTGTTCTTTCACACCATGCTGGCGGACCAATAAGGGTGGGCCAGTGAGATGACGCTAGTCAAGTGTGTTTCGAAAAGGTGTTAGATGATGCGATTAAAACAGGTGTAGCAACGCAGATTGGTTACTGTCCAATAGTTTGAAAAGCAGAGGTCTACACTCAACGACTATTAACACCTCCTAATGGCACGTTGCCAGACCTTATCCACAAAGGGAATTTCTGGATACACCCGGCTAGTGGACTGCAGGTCACTGGCCCAAAATCAAGACTTTGCTTAATGGGAGAATGGGTGTTGCTGCCACTAAGCTGTGGAACTCTCTCCCTGCGGAAACCCACAACTCTGACTCTCTTAATAGTTTTTTAAAAACATACTCAAGACTGATTTGTTTGGGCTAGCTTTCCCCATTGTTTATCCTGGTTTTAATTTAGCTCCGTGTTTTACTATGTGATTACAATTTTTGTTTTAACTTTGTTGTACAGTGTCTTTATGTTGTTATGAGAACATTAATGTGATGTCCAGTTTTATCAAAAGTTGCTTATTTTTTAAATATTTATATATTTTCATCATGTATGTGATTGATAGACACATTCTAAAAGTGCATATTAAGTACATGCTTTTTGTTGAAAGCCTGCTCTCCAAGGCAAGCAGGCAAAGTCATTAATGATGTCTAGTATAACTTTGTATTGGTCACTATTGGCTGTATAGAGCACAGACTTCCTTGTACAAATACTGTACATATTTAATAACCCTGCTGTCTGTGGCCCTGTAATGGAACATAATGTTTATGGACCTATGGTCTGTGTATATAATTCTATTCCACTCTACAGACACATAAAGTAGGTGAATTTCACAAGGAAAAAGGAAATAATAATCAAATTCAATGTGGACAAACAGTACTGAATGATGCAAGAACAAGGTGTTTCACCAGTCCGCAGTGATTAAAAACATACACAGTTCGAGTTAAAGCCATTGCATTTTTTTATCAATCAACTGAGCCCAAGCACCGACACATTAGTTACTGTAACTCTAACTGTTTATAAATGTCATCCATATAAGCATTAATTGTTCATACAGATTGGGATTTTTATAATGCCACATCTTATTAAATTTTAAAACCTCACCTTTCCAGTCTTCAACTTAAATTAATTGATCACACCAAGAGCTACTTTAGTGTAACTGGAGGCTCTATTAATATGCAGTTTTACATATGTATCACATGATAAATCACACACACAATTTACATCCATGGATAAGAAGTTGCTCACAGTGTGCTCAGCTAATAATGTTTTACATATTTGAACTAAAGGTAATATGATACATTCTGTTAAATTTTTATTGTCTAAATGAAATTTAAATCGTCTGTCATGCAGTGTTTGTTCTGTCAGCGAGAGAAGCAATTTACTGTATGCACACAGAATGCACAAATTTCACAGTATTTTGTATGGCAGGCCAATATCTCCCTAAACGGCCACAGCTACTTATACTGTATGATAACATGAACTGTTGCTATCATTCAAAAAATACTGCTATGTATGCATAAGGCCACCTCAATCTTCTAAAGATTACTGCATGCATATGCAGGTATCCCATGACAACACATAGAAGTGTGCAGAATAAATAGTTTACCCTTATTTTCCCTTGACATGCCTTTATAGCATTTCATCTTAAATGGACATTATACGTCTTGTGCAGGTCATTTGCAAAATACTGTATATCTTTTCAAAAACATAATACATTATGTATAACACATGTAAGGAGGATCTGCTTTTTAGATACTGCTCAGTGTACACTGGACCCAAGTGCACAACATATAGGCAAACCTAGAACAAGGACTCTGTAACACATTATACAGGGCACGACCACCATTAACCAACAAGGGTTTAAATACACAGGGAGACTAACCAGGGAAGACAAACCATTGCACCAAGATGGGCAGGTGACAATCAACAGGGACAAACAAGGTGAAGAGAAACAGGTGGAACTAATAATCACGTATCAGACATTCAGCATGAGTTGCTTATGTGATGTAGTGCTAATGAACAGTAGAGACTACATGGATACACTAAATACACTGAACAGACAGAATACAAAAATAGACAACCATGTTGTTATAGCATACCACTGACCAGGCATCCATGAAACATGGTGTGTGCTACTCTACAGTTTTTCTTAAACAGTTGCACAGTCTAATTTTTAATTATATCAATGGAGACACATTGATATAATTGATATAAGAGCTAATTTCACATTGCAGTGTGACAGCTTGCATCATTCATTGGAAATGTATGGTTTTATTTGCTCAGAAATATTTTTATTTGTTTATTTGGAACCCCATAGTTACTACCTAGGTAGCAACTATTCTTCCTGGGGTCCACACATGAAAAACAGTAACAAGTTGTAACGCCCGAGGTGGCGGGGCCGAGCGCCCGCCTCCCTCGGTCTTCCTCCCCGGCGTTCTGACCCCAGACCTGCT
>JAODUK010041128.1:0-20740 GCA_027564635.1 Typhlichthys eigenmanni
GCGGGGACCCCCCCCCCCCCCCCCCTCCCCCTCCTCAGGGCCAGGCATGCAGGTGAGGGGGGCTCCACTTTGTTTATCGCCACTGGAGCTGAACGAGAAGCCAGACAGATGGACCTGGGGTCTGTGGGGTCTGGGTGTCTGCCTGGGGTCTGGGTCTGTGGGGTCTGGGTGTCTGCCTGGGGTCTGGGTCTGGGGGACCTGCCTGGTTGCCCAGAGGCCCACCTGTCAGTCAGAACGGTAACTTCTGACGTCCCCACGCTGCCACCGTGAGTCCGCCCCACCCAGAACGTGAACCCTGCTGCCTCGGATAAGAGAGCGAGCGCCTAAAGCCCTCCAGCGTTCCTGAGGCGTCGGAGAGTAACGCACAGCTCTACCTCGTGTGGTGCGGTCTGCACCACTTTGTTTGCTATTTACAGAGCCAGGGCCGTGTAGACACACCATATGACTTTTTCTGGGGCATAATGGGCAGCTAGCTAACGTTAATTGATAGAGCACCTTTCAAACAGTTCAAAGTGCTTTACCATTAAATACATGTGGAAGTCTAAGAATTAAATTGTGAAATTGTATTAAATAAACATGAAATAAAGGATTAAGGAACAAGATATTACATGCAAGATAGAACGTAATGAAAGCCATAAATGATAAAACATTTGCTTTATCCCTCCAACTGGCTTGTCCCTTCTCAGTGAACTATGCAAGTGGGTGCCCTACGGTGCTGTGTGACTTCTAATACTAACCCAGTTTCTCCTGGGACTGGACCATAGCAGACACGCCATAGCACTCCTTGGAAAAGTCCTGCAAAAGATATCAAATAAAATAAAAACCATTGTTATGTGGCTGTGCAATACAACTGGCATTGGTCCTCAGCACTACGGACTCTCTGAGCTTTGACACTCGCTTGACACTCTATACAATCAAACTGGGGGCTGGTCTGGTCTGTCCTTGCCCTATCAAAGGATGAAGGCGCAGCGTGCGTACGGTGAGCCATTTCCTGTTAACCGGTAGCATGGTTTAAGAATAAACAGACGGTTTACAAACCATTTCTATGCAAAAGTGTGGCGTACACCTCGCGTAATAAATATAAATAGAAGACTGTTCTATTTTTAGGCAAGGAATACGCTCCACTTACGTTCCGCTCTCTCGCGTTATATTATGGAAGCGTAGTATTGCAGCGTATGCCAAGCATTCGATGTGGCCTGGCCGTGAGGTATAGGGGGCGCTCCATGTAAACGAGGGCCTGTGGAGCTCTTTGAGGCTGTAAATAAGGATGTCTTGATTTAAATGAGACGGTCACTCAATGGTGCAGATTAGCATGCTCTCTGTTGCGAGAGGAACTGCTGCCAGCGCTCTTGTTTAGCGCGCGTCTGTCAAACTAAAGCCACATGAGTCAAACTCATCAAACGCTGAGGTGGAATAGTGTCAAGCTGTGAGAGGAGCTCTGGACATTTGCATACAAACTGGGAAGGTATGAAAGTGGAGTCAGAAAGAGAAGACAGGAAGGGATCGGGAAGGGGGGGGGGGGTCCCTGGGACATTTTGGGGGTACTCACATCTTCCTCTGTGCTCTGCTGCTCAGCCGCCTGTAAACAAAAGCCAACACAAGGTGAGGGTTCAGCAGCTGTTGAAGACACTCGCCTCTTATATTGCCAAACACTTAGGAGGAGGGGTGCGCGGGGGTGTCCCGCTCCAACCTGAGCCAGCAAGGAGCCATTTGTGGCGATGGACAGCCGCGTAAAAAGGCGCTTTCACCCACGCGCTGCTATAGGGGACTCAGATTAAATGAATAAATCTAGGGGCGCAATTACAAGGCCTTCCCCGAGCAGAGGGGAGCGTCTCCACCTGGAGAAACTCGCTCCTGCACATCACACACACAGTGAATAATGGCCACGGCAGAAACTGCTCCGCAACAGAAAGCACAGCACACGTATTCTTTATCTCTGGCTTCTGGGCTGGCTCAGAGGCAAATGACTCCCCAGACTACAAGACAGTATTGGTGATGAGGTGTGTGTGTGTGTGTGTGGGGAAGGGTACAGTTCCACTCCTTATGTAAATTGATAGCGGGCGCGTGGCGGCAGCTGGCTGAGCTACACAGTGGGGAATCACCCGGTCATGTGACAATGACGAAGGCTGCTCGGGATCAACCGGAGCGTTCATTTGAATACGGGGGAAGCGTAAAAGTAAGTTATCACCACGGCAACCACCGCACCACAGAGACAGGCTGTTTCTGAATAGACCTCTAAGGGAAAACTCCATTTGGTTAATATGGCAGCTAGCAGAAAGAGACAATATTCTGTATTGAATCTAAACCTATTTATTGTGTGGGATAGTTGCGCATGAGTAGTAGTGTAACCTGTGGAAGAAACCCTGCTTTTTAAACCTTATTTAGAGGTGAAATCACCAAGCGCTTTAACCTTATTTTCCGTTCCCTTTTTTTTTTTAAATCAGTGTAAAGGTCGTTTTATGTCCCGCTGACCATTAAAAGTGCAGTTATGTCTCTCTCCACATTCATTTAGAGACAGTCTTTCCAATATCCGCCCAGAGACGTTAACATGATAGCTGCCGAGTGCCCAGACTTTCCTATAAAAACTCTGACCTTACCAAGATGGCTGCCAAGTAGCCAGATGTGCTTATAAGGACTTGGAGAATTAGCATTTTCATGGTTTATCTTCTTGTTACCTCTGGCAGTGTTCTGTGTGGGGCCCTTTGATATAATCACCCAATGGTAGCATATAAATACAGGATAACAAAGTCCTTAAAGGCAAGTCACTGGGTAGCCATCTTGGAAGTTATTTAGGAAGTACTTAATGGCAGGAATGGGGGGACAGCCATAACCACACGTTCAGTGATCATTGGGACATAAGAACTGCACGTATACGATTGTGAGTGAAATATGAGTAATAATAAGGCTTAAAAGGCAGGTTTTTTTCCAGTTTATAATTCCACTACGGATGTGCAAGATGTCACAACACCGACTTCATTAATGGCCGTTGCCCGCTAAAACAAAGACAACCATCTTAGAAACACACCTTGCTAACACAATTCTGCCCATTCTATCTTTGACAGTCGCAGAGGCTCTAATTCATGCATTTGTATCATCTTGACTATTTTAATGGATTACTCTCTGGTCTTCTAAGAAGAAAGAGTATTCAAAGTTTTCAGATAGTACAGAATGCTGCTGCCAGACATTTGAACTGCTATCCTTGCTGAACTCTACTCTTGGCTACAGGTTTATATCAGATATGAGATTCTACCGTTTACATACATATAAAGCAAAATATTGAATGGTGTCTTCTTATCTATCTGGGCCCTATTTCAGCAAGTGGGTTTAGTGAGTTTGTTAATCCTGAAATGACATAAACTCTAAGTTTTCTGTTTCAGAAAGAAAACTCATGGTAAATGACTCTGTGAACCTAACCAGGTTTTACTATTAAGCATGTTAGACTTGATTTTTTTCTTGGCGGTCGCCATATTGCAGCGTAGTATCTGAGCTATATTGATAATGGCTTTGTATAGTTGTCATGCACACGCTTAACTCAGAGTAAACACACTCCGAGATGACTAAACTAACTTATATCAGCTGTTCTGAAACTGAAAACTCTGAGGTTTCCATCTCAGAGTTGGTCAGACTTAAGGGTTAGTTTCAGAGTTGGTTAAACCTGCTTGCTGAAATAGGACTCTGATCTAGCAATACATGCATCATCCCAAACCTTACGCTGACAAAATGCAGGCTTGTAATCCATCCATACATTTTAAAAAAACATCAGCGGTTAGTATATAGAGCATTCACACAACATCAGCTGCAACCTTCCAAATCAACTTTAAACCCATTTATATATTGAGGGATTTAGCTAACAACAGTTATGCTCCCAGCATGCAGTGGGCTCCTTGGACTGCTTCTGGTCTTAGTGTTGGATGTGTTTGACAATGAGCAATTAAATAATTGCTATTGTTTCATCAGTTCGTACAACTGTTCAACAGCAGGAAGGGTTAGGCTTCTTGCAGACAGTAATATGTCACTTTAAATATTATGGGGATGCCAATCGGATATTTGGAACAAGGTAGCCTATATAATAAACAAGGGACGAGAAGACGTGAGAGAGAGAGAGAGAGAGAGAGAGAAACAGTGGAGCAGAGAGAGAGAGAGAGAGAGAGAGAGAGAGAGAGGGGCGATGATATTTCAGGCACTTTGTTCGGCTGGACATAAACACAACCAACCTACAGGACAGGAATAGGAGACAATGAACCCCCCCTCCCCCACACACAAATAAACTCAGCGGGTCCATGGTGCCCAACAACAGTAGAGAGGTGTGTGTGTGTGTACGTGCGTGTTGTCATGGGAACCACTGACCAGCTTGGCGTGCTTCTCAGCCTTCTTCGCTGCTTTCTCTGCTTCCTTCTGCTGCTTCTTCAAAGCCTTCTTGGACTGGGCCTGTCCATCATCCTCCTCCTGCACAGCCCTGGGGCGGCAGGCACGCACACACACACACACACACAGCTCCACCTCAGAGGGGGAGGAAGCTCTGTGGGCCGCGTGGGAACACTGACCCAGAGAGCCTTTGCCACCGTCGGCCTCAAGGAGGGTCTGTCCAGCCCAACACAAACATCTGCAGCCCTCCCTCCAGGAGGAATCACCGCAGGTAAGGATGTGAGACACACAAATCCACAAACACTGTGTGACAGTAGACCCTCTGATCTGCTGCAAAACCGGGGGATGGACAGTGATGATCCCATTATGATAACATTCAGGCTTGGCCTTTATTTGCAAAACACTGCCAACACAGAGGACAATATGGCATGCCTGATAAGTGTCTGAAATGTTCTCACTAGTCATGTGACTGAATGAGGCATTACGCCGGTGCATCAAATGGTACTGGGTGAGAAAGAGATAGCATTGTCTGTTATATATTCTGGTTCAAATGTTAGAAAGGTTAACCTTACACGGCACATGGAGTCCATCCGGGGAGTCTGTCGAAACGAAATACTTGGCGCTTG
This sequence comes from Typhlichthys eigenmanni, assembly GCA_027564635.1. NCBI lineage: Eukaryota > Metazoa > Chordata > Actinopteri > Percopsiformes > Amblyopsidae > Typhlichthys > Typhlichthys eigenmanni. The sequence goes on from JAODUK010041128.1 coordinate 4,992, forward strand.
TTTGGTTGAACCATCTGTCATGTTGTTTTCAAGTTGTTGTCAAGTAGCGCCCTTAGCTATCAATATGATTCTGATTGGTCAGTTCAGTTGTTACTCGGACTTAGTGGCGAGGATTTAAAAGACCTTCAGACTGATTCTTGGAGCAAATTCAAACTGAAGCTGTTGAGATCAGGTTAGTCTCGCGAGGCTATAGAAAAGATAAGGCTGAGTCAAATTAGAGAAAGGGCTTCATTCTGTTTTCCAAGTAAATAACAATGCTAGGCTTGCTGCAGAATTTGAGCTCTTTACATTTTGTGTAATTTGTTAGAAACGACAGAAATAGACATCCATCAGTCAACGATCAGTGAGTTAAATGCATGTTGAGAACATTGGGTTAGTCTACACCTAACCTGAGCAGATGGTTTTTTACACATAACCAACTAGTAAGCCGCCCATTGTAACCTGATTCAAACTGTTAAGAAAAAGGCAGGCAAAAATATCAGGCAGGTGATCTGAACTGACGACAATTGTCTATCACTGTCTGTCAACGTCACACACCCGACTACAACAGCAGCTGCCAGTACGACCCTGACTGATCAAAGCCACAGTGGATCTGACTCAAGAGCAGCGATTTCAAGCTGTCCAGAATGATTCTCGTGGCAAAGTCAAGCTCGCAAAATCAGGACGCCTCCTGAGGCTACTCTGGGCCTATAGAAGTGTGTGATGCCTTCTGAAACCATTCTTGCCAATCAGGGCAGCTTGATGATCCTACTTATTCCCACAGATCTACCTTGCCTGTCAATCAGCTACAACAGGCTTTGTCAATAACGAGTAAAGGAGGTGGGTTATTGAGTTGTTAATTTTCTATATGTTGCCGTCCTTCATTCATTTTAATCTAACTCTCATTGCATCTCTCAAATCATACCGAAAGAAGCTTTAAATGGATGTATGCTATTTAAAGTCTATATCAGCCAACGCAGGAGAAGTTCTAGTTTTGGCACAGGAAATATAAATGGCCAAATGCTACAAACTACAAAAAAAATACAAATTTGAATGGAAGTCGGCCGGCTTCTTCAAACATAACTTTTCATAGCAAATATGTGGCATTTGCCAGTGTAAATGGGTGCATCAATAATATGACATAAGCCTGTTTTCTGCTGTGTCAAGTGGACACTAAGTAGATACAAGTACAGCAGAAGTGCAATCCATAAACAAACACATACAATCCCCTACAAACGATGCCAGTGGAAGTGCATCTGTGTTAAACAAGGAAAAAACAGAAGTTAGTCAGAAAACTGTATAGGAGAAAATCAAGTAATTTAAAGCTTATCAAATAGTGGTCAGGAGTCAAATCCATTGTACAAGCATTGGGTATAGCCTTTACAACTACTTGAAATGTCCTGAGAAGAAAGAAAATGCTGGTGTGGGTGGCATACAGAGCAATGAACATCAATGGATGGACCAAAGAAAACCACTGCAGACAAACATTGTAAGAGCCATGATGAACAACCCCCAAACCAGTCAGTCACAACAAACCAGCTCCAGGGTCCAGGAGTGAAGACTGACGTTAATGTCAAACGTTTGGAGAAAGCTTAGAGAGCAGCAATGGGGTGTAGAGGCTATATAAGGTGCAAAGCACTCACCAAGAATCACAAAGTTAGATAGTACAGTACAGATACGAGTCTAAAAAGCTCTGTAACAATGTTTTAGCCTACACACTGATGACAAACCAACATTAACCTCCATCAATGACAAAAGGCCAACAGTGTGGAGAAAGAAAGTATATCCTAAGGATCCAAAACATACAAACTCATGACTGTAGCAGCATGATGATGATTCAGAAGCCTAAGTTGAAATAATGCATCCAAACAGATTGGAAATCAACTGAAGTCATCACGAAGCAAGAGGATGGCACAACATGCCAAGTCACTGGCCAAATCAATCACCAAGTAGAGATTCAAACAAAGGAGAATTTGCTCCAATATGTTTGCTCACATAAATGTATCAAGAAATAAAGCAATCTAATCATGTGCTTCTTTTGGTCTCAACCTCTATTGACTTCAACGTAGCATAAACAAGAGGAACGGGCCAGACTGCTCCAATACTTTTGGATGAGATTGGAGGTATTCATGGCTTTGATGTGTCGATTTCTCTCGAGGTGAAAACTGCAGACTACTGCTGCTGTGGTGCAGCTGTTTCCTGACAGACACCTGTACTCATCTGTCAAAGTGCATGGCCACAAACCTCAGCTGTCTATTCACACAAGTGAAAAGTTTAGCCTATAAAGTCAGTAAAGGGGAGTGCGATCTTTAGATCAGATCATCTAAAAGACATATTTGTAAGCATGTATTTCACTGGCAAGGAGAGTAGTGTTGACTATAACGCCTTCGTGATCAGACAGTAATAAAGCTGTAATATGTAGATTGACAGCACTCTTGTTTGACTTATAATAAAATACACTCGCTAACGTCATCTCTCAAATACCCCAGCTGTATTACATCTATTAAACTATATAAAAGTACGCCGTCAAACTTTTATTTAATTTTTAAAATAACAAGGCTCTAAAAAGTGACAGGAATGTTTGCTTGCAATTTGGAATTCTAATAACTCCTGTGGGTTTGTCATGTTTACTTCTACTTATATCAAACTCGTACATAAACACGAATACTGGAAACAACAGTCAGATGATGCAACATGCTGCAAGAGTCCCTTGTTCCAGCGTTAGCAGACTGCTAAAGCACCACTGTATTCTTATTCCTAGTGGTAGTAGAATGCGCCAACATATCTTACCCTTTGACTTCTTTAATCATTACAAATAAAGAGATGTCCTGTTGTAAACGTAGTTGTGTCACCTAAGGTTTATCCTTAAGAGGCTGTGCTAAATCAGCTGTTCCCACAGCATGCACGGCTCAGGGAAGGAAAGACCCGCAGTGTGTCTGTCATCTATGCCCGGCATGAACATGTGGCAGGTTTTCGGTTCCGCAGTGAATATACATGTACATTTCAAATATAAAAATGAAGTATTATATTATTATTATTATTAGTAGTAGTAGTAGTAGTGTTAGGCCTACACTGTGTTCGTAATATTTGTTAAATTATTATTTCCAAATAGATAGATTAATAAAACACATCGACATAGTGGTTTGTCTGAGAGGTGGTGTAATTAAGCGTAGTAGTCCAGTCCTACAGCCTGCAGTGTATTCAATGCCCAAGTAATAACTCGCACAAGAGCGCGTACACAATAAAAAAGGTCAAAGGCAGACCTGCGTGTGTGTGTGTGTGTGTGTGTGTGCGTGTGTGCGTGTGTGTGTGTGTGCGTGTGTGTGTGTGTTTTCGTCCGAACGCTCCTTACCATGAAATTACTTTGACGCCTTTGGTTGTGCGTTAAGGCTCGAACACCCGCGCATTGCCGTTGACCTACCACAGCAACTGATGCTGGTTAGTTGTAGACCGGGGTGGGGGGGTGATATCTTCTGCAGTTTCTCAGGCTACTGCCCATTTGAGCTATAGTGATGCAGGCAGGAAACAGTTTTCCTGCTGTTCACTTCCCTTCCCAATGCAAAGTCTATTAATATTAGACCTGCCTTCCTACTGTTTTTATTATAAGTGCTTTTGTTTTTTGTTGTTTTTGTGACAGTCTCACTAAAGCCACAACACATTATTGAACAGTTGAAACGTTGCTGCAAGTTCATAATTCGCCAGCAGAAGCAATTTCCTGTTGATTTGAACAAGTTTGGCCTTTATTAACCCAGCAACTAGACAAGAAAAAGAAATCTGTTTATTAGATGAGTTATTAGATGAGTTAGATGGGGATTTTTTTGACTGTTGTACAATGAGACATATAGGACTATTGGCATCATGTGATAGTTATATATTATAGATACTATAAATAGAACTAGAACATCTCTGTAAAAGTAAATACCAGTCTAATAAAATTATGTCACATAATCTTAAAAAATGTAAACAACCTTCAATGCTGAACTCAGTTTTCTGAGCCAGAAGTCACCCTGAATAGTTTAAGATGAATAATCTCCAATCAACAATGCCCAATGAGTGAGCATATAGCACCTTCTCCTAACTTTGTCCGGTTTTACACTCCATTAGCAAAGCATAACATCACAAGGTTATAGAGGGCCTCATTCCCAGAGGGGTCCACCCATCCTTAAAATGTGTGTACTTAAGTGTAAAGCGCTCTCTGTGGCTCCAAGCATGGAAGTATCCACCAAGAAAAGTGTGCTTGTTGCTGTAAAGGCGCTTGAAATGTCTGAGCGGCCGATAAGCCTTGATGAGTCCATTAACGTCACATACTGTATGTCAGGCCTGGCCACCGGGACCGAATGGACACACATACACACACACACACGTCTCTGCTCTCTGTCCATATAAACTGGCTGGGAATATTTTCCCTCTATGCACACGTTTATTTTGAATCATGCAATTGATGTGTCACACCAGTGCAGCCACAAGTTGTGCAATATGTGATATCTTGATATCTTGGTTAATGCTAGCATGAAATGCATTGCCCCCCCCCTCCCCCAGAGCTTAAACAGAGAGGGGAAATCATTGTGATGATGATGGTGCCTTCCACAGAGTGTACCTAAGCCTAACATGATCTGACTGCACTGAGCAGAGTGTGGGTGATGCATCTCTCTCTCTACTGAATGGGGCAGCAGCCTCTTATGTTAATGTAGAATTCAACATTACCAACTGAAAAAATACCTATTTTATGCTGTTATATTGTAACCTGACTGACATAAGAACCTGTGCATTAACCTCAGGGCTTGATGGGGGCACTTAACACCCTTTGCAAATGTAAAGACATGGAAATGTGTTCCATTTGGATTCCTGAATGAATGCGAGCAGCACAATGCAAGGCAGCCAATCTCCAACTTCATTCTTATGGGAATCCATTGTTATAAGCTTCCTTTGGTCTCCAACTTGAGCATTGCTCTGTGACCAGTCCAGCCCGATAGCTAACTACTTACCGCCGATTAAATGGTCTGCAGAAAGACGAATGGCACAGCTTTATACAGATGGCTTCACCTTCACATATGCCCTGACAGTGGAAGAGCATTAAGATGTTGTCACCATGGTTTATTATAGGCGCTGATATATAACCCACAAGTTTGACAAAGGCTACATCTGCCACGTTCAACATAGACTGATTTGTTGTCATTCTAGCATTTCTTTGCTTTAGGGGAGGACTGGTGAACCCATTGACCCATTTGTGTCCCCAATTTGTAGGGTGAATGAGGAGACCACTAATTAGACTAACAAGCATAGAACAGGGAAGGGTGTGTGTGTGGTGGGAGGGGGGGCTATATCACTCTAAAAACACATGTACATGTCTTTGTACAAAGAAGCCATATGGGCCGTATTTGTGAGTGAGGACTGTGGCTGTTGTATCTCAGTAGCTTAAGATGTTAAGATGTAAAAGTACACAGATGTTCTGGCAATTACAGGGACTGCCTGGCCAACTCAAGCACGATCAGGTAGACATTTGTGTTTGGAGAAGACACACCTCCCCCACAGACCTTACTTAACCCCCTCAGGGAGCTCCTAGAGTAGATGATTGTAGCTTTAAAACCCATACACAACACAGTCATTAGGGGAAGCATTCAAGATTTTATTTTTAAACAAAATAAAAACAACTTTTAAATGACTGCTCATGTATAAAAAAGATTTCCAGTGTGAGTGACAATAAATAGGCTAATAGCTTCCAGATAATACGACTTAAGTGCGAACACACAAACAACTATGTACAGAATTCCAAAAGCAGCAGATCGAAAATGGGATTAAAAATGTAACAAAATAAAAATGTATTCAAGTTATAAAACTAAGACGAAACCGTAAAATTAAAATACTGTCTTTGGTTACAAAAAAGACTGGAGGCTCTGCCTCAGTAGCCATTTGGAGCTTGCAAAAACAAAATGTTACAGTAACCAAAGTGTACAATACGAAACCATATAAAACGTTTATTCACAGAATGTTCACTTTCAAACTAAAACTTTTCTGTACAAAATGTAGTAAAAGTCTGTTGAAATTAAAGCTTAGTTATTTTCTTCTTGAAAAAAAAATTAAAAACAGAGTTTAAGGCGGGGTGGCTGATTGTTAACTGGCCAGGACGCTTGACGACTCGGACTCGGTAGAGACAGATGAAATGGGCCCGCGTTTCTTCGCCATCAGATTCTTCTGACTGGACCTGCTGGTGATAGTCAGCGCGCTGCGGGCCGACTTCTTAAACTTGACGCCCAGGAATGCGTACAGGATTGGATTCAGGCAGCAGTGGAAGTATGCCAGCGCCTCCGTGACAGAAATCCACTTCTGCACTCCCTGTTCGAGCTCACAGCTGTGGGGAATGACTCCGAGCATCATCAGCGTGTCCACGAAGATCCCCGCGCAGTAGGGCAGCCAGCAGCAGAAGAAGCACACGATCAGCACCACGGTGGTCTTGAGAGCCCTCTTCTTCAGCGCACGGCCCTTGGAGCCGCTAGACAACTTGGCGATGATGATGCAATAGCAGATCAGGATCACCAGCCCGGGTAGCACAAAGCCCACCGTGATGCGCATGAAATGGAACACGAGCTGCCATATGTAGCTGGAGGCGGGCGGGTAGATGCGCTGGCAGATGACGCTGGGGACCTCCGTCTCCAGCACGTCGGAGAACAGGTCGTTGGAGGGGGGCGCCATGTCCTGGGTCTTGGCGAACAGCAGGTCGGGCACGCAGAGCGCGGCGGCAGGCAGCCACACGCCCACGTAGATGACCCGCTCCGCCAACAGCTTCCTCGTGGCCTGGCTGTTGGTGGCACGCACCACGGCCAGGTAGCGGTCGAAGCTGATGAATGCCAGGATCAGCACGCTGCTGTACAAGTTCACCGTGTACAACATGTGCACGGACACGCACAGAAAGTTTCCGAAGTACCACTGGCTGGCTGCGTCCACGGCCCAGAAGGGTAGCGTGACCACGAACAACAGGTCGGCCACGGAGAGGTGTAGCCGGTACTTGTCGGTCATTGTTTTCATCTTTTTCTGGAACCCCATGACAACCACGACTAGTCCGTTACCGACGATGCCTAAAACGAAGATTATTCCGTAAACCGTGGGCAGAAAAATGCGGTAGAAGTCATCGCTCAGTGCCCTGGGACACGGCTCCTGGATTTCGGAATAATCCCCGGATTCGTCGGTGCCGTTGTCGACGAAGTCGACGTAAACATGTACGTCCTAAGCAGAAAGAGGTTGAATTCAAACACGTCCAGCAAATACCATATCAGGCTTATAATGCTATCAACACGCATGCAACATACTGAGCTTTAGTTGGGCCTATAACACAACATAAGGCATTATAGGCCTACAACATTATAGTAGATTAAACTGATAATACAAATCAATGAAAATAAACAACTCACCTCTTCGGGATAGGCCATTATAGTAAATCAAGCAAGCGTAAACGTTTCGTTGGCTCCCGCCCGTGCGTGTGTGTGCGTCTTCACCTTTACCACAAAACTATCAGTGAGTTCACAAGTAGGGCCAACAGATAAATACTGTCTCCTGACCCCTCCTCTTCTGGAGGGGCGTCCCTCTTTATTATGATGTGACAACAACACAACGTGTCGGGCGCTCCAAAAAGGGAAGGCTATAAAACTCAAATGTGGTATCTAATTTCTATGTCTTACACCGAGAGAATGAAAGTTTCCGTTACTAGCGTGTCTATGTGTTGATGTTTTCAACACAAAAACAGTCTTCCGTCTTGCGTTGCTTGCCAAATTCCACAAACTGACGGTTAAATTAGCCCCTTTTCTTTAGGGTGGAGATGGGGGGCTTGATCAAAGCCTCGCTTTTCCTTTTACAAATCACTTTATGAGTGTGTTTTATCTATGCTGTCTGACGACCAAGCAACTTGAAACGTGTTTAAAATGACAGATTTCATCAACTCAGGTCCGAATCTCCTCCCCACCTCTCGACTTTAAGCGCTCGCTTTTCAAGAGCTGCTTTGTCCGGGCACTCGGGTGCTGAATGAGCCATTGGATATGAAAAGATGTGGGATTTAAGTCACACAACACACTCGTCCTCTCCACGCAGCTCTCACCTTCTCCGGTTTCACTTAAGTTGGTGATGACAGGACCTGCGCCCATAACGCAAGCTCCTTATGATCTATGTAGTCTCCAAAACTTGTGGGCACTGTGAAATATAATATGCCCCATATGCCTCTATACATAGACGTTTTTTCTCTTTGATATATGAGAGCAGAGATTGATTCATTGACCCTATAGGCCAGGTCAGCCCACGCATCCTCGCTCCCACTGAGGTTGTTTTTTTTTTTGCGTTAAATCTGGTGATCTCTACGGTCAGTTTTTGCTAAATCTACAGTCTAGTTTGAAAATTAATTATTCCACCAAGAACTACTAACAACCAGTCGATAATCATATAAGCACACGTAATTAATCACCGCACACCATTAGCTATATCACAACAGATCTTTGTTGGATTTGAATATAAACGTGATGGCAGATTAACCAATGTTGTTGTAGACTAATAATCCCCCGAGTACGCGCGGTTCTGTGATTCGTGGGGGTTCAAGGAACTCCCGAGGAGATTAACGCTAAAAGTCTGGTCCCGAGAGAATGGCCACTGTATTAATATACCTGCTCTTATCACAGCCCATTCAGTGACAAACTGTTGTTCTCTTATCTGCCGACACAACAGTCTGACCAGTCTGCCAGACTTCATGAAGTATCCTAAATTGAACAAATTATATTCTGTTGTTTTTATAAATTACTTTTCCACATATGTGGCACAATATTCTTGAATCTTATAAAATTACGCATATAGCCCAATTTCTGGGAAAAAATAGATACAAATTATACACTGTAAAAAAAAAAAACTGTAAAATAATAACAATAAACATATATTTAAAAAAAAAATACTACTAATAAAAAAACACTAAAGGAAAATACATTTATTGGAGAGATAATTATATTAAAATAATTCCAATAGACCTTCACAACATGCATGCCAGACCTCCTCTGATATATCTGCTCTCTCTTTCTTTGCCATCTGGCTAGATTCCACCAGCAGGTCCTGGCTAGAAATGTTGGCATTGTATGATTGCTTCTTAATTTTATCTAATTGATCATTTAATCACATTAGTGAATTAGTGTTATTATTATTAAATTGTCATTATATGAATGAAAACAATTATATATATATTACATAATCACAACGTTTTTCCATAACTTGTGTATGACTATATTTAGATATGGTGACAGCCTCTCTCCTTTTGCAAGGGATCCTTTATCAGATGTGACAGGTGCGTTTATCGTCCTGTAGAGACGTACGACAACAGTCATCTCCTTCCTGGTGAGGAATAACATCCAACATCTCCTACCATCGCTTTAAAGACTGCTAAGGAGTGCATACATATCTGTGAGCCGCTAGAATACAAATCACTAGAAGTGAGTGTGGAAAGTAAGGTGTTGGGGGGCGTGCAGTTAAGAATGCCTCTGAGATAAAGAATATAAAACAGAAAAAGAACAGAAAAAATGCACAAGGCAACAACCCCATGGTCCTCCAGTCCAAACTCATCCCCAATGGCCTTCAGCGAGGCAGACTGGGACCATACATAATGACGCTGATGCTAAGATATCACCTTCACATACAGCCAACTCTTTGGTGCTAACGCTGCCTTAAAGGTTTTGGGTGGCCCACTGCAAATATGTTGAATTTGTTGGACGGTTGCCAGCTGGTTTATGAGCATCCAATACTGCACACGAAAGCTTTACAGTGCATTTTTTATTTATGCCCGCAATGTCCATATGTGGGCTTGTAACAGGAAGAATTGAGAGAAATGCTCAGATGTGATTCACTTCATGTATTGCTGCCACCTTGATGTAGTGTATCAACGATAAAGGCAGGCTTAGTCATTCTCTAGAACGCTAGCTAACTTCAAGCTCAAATCAAAACAAAATCCCTCAAAAGCTCCACGCTCCACACACTGAAATGCATTGTGAAGCCAAGGGCTTTGGTGTTGTGAGCGGTGCCACTTTGTTTGTGTTCTTATTTTCGGAGCCAGGGCTGCGTAGAAGTACCGACTAATTTTTTCAGCACACATGCATAGAGAACGGTAAGCTAGCAAAATGCGAGGAGATATTTGGTGAATTTGACAAAAAGTGTATTAGCTTGCAATAGCTGACTATACCTTTAAGGCTTTTGTTTGTGCTCATTTTTAATACAGTAGCACATGGCCATCTCACAGTTAATCACACCGTTATTATGATTCACAACATCAATCACTATTAACATTTATTAGAATGACATGTCCATGCCGATTCACAATGGAAGCTTATTGGAAGGTCGTCCAAAACGCGCTGATGTTTTCACATGACTAATGGCAACACGATGTATACCTGCATGTCAGGGCCTTACGTTCAGCATTCCTTTTGGAATGCTGCACTTTGATATCAGGGATATCATCAGGACTCTCATCGGGGTCTTTCCTCTATCTCTACGTGCTCCATGCATGAAGGCTCGTGGGGGCTGGACTGGACTGGGTTAGAGGTCGTCCGCCAGCATTCACAGACTTGTCCCCCATGTTTCTCACTTGTGGGGGCTTCAGTCTTCAGTGAGGAGACAAGGTGAACCTAACACCTATACAGAAACACACACACGTGCACACGCATGCACACGCATGCACATATACGCAGATATTACAGTGTGATAAAAGCCTGTGAGGTGGGAGTTGAGTGAATGCAAGTGGCAATGTGCATTTCTTCATTCACGAGGAGTTGTCAAAGTAAAATATTTACTTTATTGTTGTACGCCGCTCTGAAAAAAATAAACTATATAAATAAATAAAAGGTTTGACAAACATTTCGGAATGTATGTAAAAGGATTGTGTTTCAAGAACGGTTTGAACAATAGGCCTACTTTAAAGACAAAGCGTGCCTCTTATCTTGGAAAGGCACCTTCTGAAACTTCCTACTCTGCAGTTGGCGTTGCTCCTGGACCTTCGAAAGCTCTTCCCTTGACCTTAGTCAAGGTCACTGGAGTCCTACGTAATCTCAGACCACATGCTCAGAAGAAAGCACATTAACGTATATGGTGGAATACACAATGTCCTCCAAAATAAATATGGTAAAATGAATCACAAAAGGTTTCATCTTATCCGCCTTAGATACATTTATGGATACTGCTGTTTTTCTGTAGCTTGTTACAGGTTAATATGCACAAGTGTGTATTGCCTCCAGTCTAAACTCTAAGTAATTTGTTTCTGAAGTATTCATTTCATTTTCCCCTCCTTTACACATAATGATCACAGAAAGCTAAGTTGTCAGCGCCTGCCTTGACAGTGTGGGCTGGCAACAACAGGAAGGATCCGGCTTGTGTTTCAGACCGTCAGCAGCCTAATTACTCCTGAGTCCTGCTGTCTCTGGTCTTGACACAGAATCCTTGCAAACTTAGAAGAAGAGGCAGCGACCACTCAAACGTGAGCTGCTTGACACTTCCCTGCAGGGAAAGAAGAAGCTATATATAATACTGGCGTTTATTCAAACCAAGCCACACAAGGCTTGTGAGGAAATGAAGTTGCATATAAGGGTGTTCTCGATGAGTCCATGATAAATGCAACCTGGGTTCCTTTTCCTTTTGCGCTAACGTCTAAACTGTGGTTTTGGTGTTCAGCGGTCTCTGCCAAGGAAACGCCCATTGCTCCTGCAGGCACAGCTCTGCATATGTTACACAAACGGCACGCAAACTCAGTGGCTTCTTCCGCTCGGATTTGAATGACATTATTTCCTCTGACTAAGGGACAATACCCCCGCAGTATGTCTCTGCATACAGGGCTGTCTCAGATCCATCATGGGCACCACACAGCACACTTTACCAAGTGAGCCCCTGAATGAGCTCCCACGGAGTGCGAGCACTTTGTCCTGGAGGCACTGTTCCTCCCCGGGCAGGGCCTGCGTGCGACAGAAGGTCATGAAAAGGCTTCCAGCAAGTGGCGGCGCTCCATATGGCCCTGTTAGGCCCTGTTAGGCCCTGGTCAGCTGGATGGAGCGTTCCGCTCATCCCCGATCCCCGCAGATAAGAGACAATGGGCCAGATGATAGATAAGCTATGCGGAGTATAAACACTGGAGAAGGGGAAGGGAAGGAATAAAGCTGCCGCCGGGCTATTCTTCCCCCGACACAGGATCAAGTGTCTTCGTAAGGGGGTGATTGAGACTACTTAAACAGACGTGAGTGGCTTCCTGCCTTTTACGTTATGCCAGCGGAAACGTAGTCATACTGTATCTGTATAAAGATTCTGAAAGATATAGTCAGTGCACTTCTTAGATGGTTTTAATCTCACCCAGTGGTGGTCTTTATCCAGTGGCACGAATGAAACACTGCAGGTTACTATAAAAAGCCTACATCCAAGTGATAATATGTATCCTGTTAGTCAGCATTTTGCTGTCCTGGGTAACAAAGGAACTGAGCCATAAAGACGGCAGGCCTGACCATAACCTCTTAGCAGTGGAACAGTAAAGCTAACCCACCACATCAGCCTCTTTTAACCTGCTTTTCCAACAGGCTTTTCACATAAACCCTGTCGCCTGTGGCACATTGCTTTCACTGGTGATTTACGACGCGAGCACTCAACACACGAGCACTCCTCTCGCTCATCACCGGGAGCCCAGGACGGCTCGACAACAGACGGAAGGGGTGGTGTGTCTTGTGTACGCTGTGTGTGTCTCCACATTGTCGCGTGTCAAGGCGAGGCTCGGGGGCGCCTGCAGCGAGGGCCCTCGCCTGCCGAGGGTGCTGCCACGGTCTGCCAGGTCTCGGCGCTGTCGAACAAGGGGCCTGGGCCCTGACTGGGGGACCCGCTGCCATCCGGCCGGTGCCTTCAAGTCTGAATGATGACAACCGCCTACCTGACGCCCAGGAGCAACCTACGTATACCTCCAGGAAAAGGCTGTAAAAACGAAAGAAAAGGAAAACCTGAATAGCTGGCTGTAGTTCAAAAAACGGTTTTGTTTATCTGTGTCTGAGTTAGTGAGTCACAGCCACCCCCACCACTCAAAGTAAGACTCCACCTTTAATCATACTTGACTCATCTAGTGAAGCAATGAATGCGTGTCAATATTTAATCGATTTGGAACCGACACACGTTGTACAAGAGTTGTCGTAGGAGGCACATAACTGTTGGCGCTGTGAAGCTGAACATCTTTCAAGACCAAATCCTAAGAGATGTAGCAGAACAGTAGAACAAAAATACTCTCTAGGTGCACCCAGGATGTGCTTCTCCACACAGCAAGGGCGCGTCCCTCGCCAATAAAACACGGCGGGGCTTTTCAGGCAAACGTAAACAAACCCCCCCATCCTCCGATAGAGTTTCCTCCTCATTCTGCCTCTGTTCTGAAGCCTCTCGCTCTGGGGCCCGAGGCCCTTTGTATTCTGCTACCCCTGGGTTTATTTTCTCAGTTTCGAGCTCAGTTGAATTCTTTTCTTTTCTAAAGACGGCAAAGATTCTAGATCCCACCACTGATAGTGGCTTCTGCCCCCCCCCACCCCCCTTCCTTCACTGGCCCAAATCTGGGGGGATAATTGTGTTTTGGTGTAAAGATGGATGTGAACTAAATACTACATCTGGATTCTTTTGGTGTGTTTGTTGCTCTGACAGCAATAGTCTATCCTTTTTGATTATGCAACATGGACCTCACTTGAGAATGGTTTATTACAGCAGAAATGGGCCAGGTATTGATCACGAGAGTGTACCAATAAAAGTGCATTCCCGTAGGACAGAGCGTTGATCAATACGCCACAGCTATGTTGAAGAGGTGATGCTTCTGTGTGTTTCATGCCTTGTTCGAATGCAACCGAAACCCTTTGAGAGCTTTAAATCCAGCATGCTCTTGAAAAATTGAAACAGTGAACCCCATTGGCAGCTGCAAAGATTTTATCCCAAAAAAAGCCAGTATCCTGTTATCCACGAGAGTCTTTGATATGTGGCAGTACAGACATCGGAACCTACTGGGTCTTTTTCTATCAACATCAAATGTTTGATGAGTTGGAGATGATAAAGCTTTTCCACACGAAAGACAAACAGGTCTTCTGCACTCTGCTGGGGCAAGCTTCTATGAACACATAATGTTTGGAGAGATTACTATCTGTCAAGCACCCCGGCACTCGGATATTTGCTTTCGGCGTCAAAGAGGGCAGACCCACAGCAACTAACAGAGCGTGACATTGTCCACATGTTAACAAAAGGTCCTTATCATTTATAACATCTGGCAAACTCAGTTGTGTGCTGGTGTTATCGGTGAGACCTGTTGTGATCAGATATTTGCTTTGGTCTTGTATCCACATAAACCCTTGTGTATTTTATGTTTATATTAATGCGATCTAACTGTTAAACTGTTCCAAACTTCTGGAGCCTCAAGCCACCATTCCAAATTAAAAGTCAACACTGTATTAAAGTTTTACTAACTTTTGGAGCCTCAAACCCCTTTGTACTTCATAGTAATATCCATCCATCCATCCATCCATCTTCTCCCGCTTATCCGGAGTCGGGTCGCGGGGGCAGCAGCTTCAGTATATATTACTATGAAGTCCCTTTGTACTTCATAGTAATATATAAACACAATATATAAACATAAAACTAATAATAGTAATACAACTATTAAAAATCCTGTGGTATCATCAGATCAAGATGGCCGCCGTCTGAGACACCAATTCATTCCCAGCCAGGTGGCACAATAAGAGGGGTTTGTTTGTGTGTGTGTACGAGGGGGGGTGAACCCTCCAGACAGTCTTCACTCAATCAGAGCTGGGCTCATGGCAGAGGGCACGGCCAGCCATGCTCACTCTCATTCTAAATCACATCACTGTCTTATCCATCATGGGGCTCGTGCCTGGGGGGGAGGCATCCGCAGCACGCAGCACCTAGAGGGGGAGTCCGCTATAGCTGCTTATGCACTGGCCTAGAGAGAGAGAGAGAGAGAGAGAGAGAGAGAGAGTGTGTATTATGCATGTATGTATGTTAGAGAAAGAGTGTGTGTATGTGTGAATACGTTTGTGTTAGAGGTGTGTGTGTGTGTGAGAGAGAGTGTGAATGTACACTATGTTTATGTGTGATATACAGAATGTGTTAGAGAGAGTGTGTGTGTGTGCGTGTGAATGTGAATGTGAGAGAATACGTTTGTGTTAGAGGTGTGTGTGTGTGTGTGTGTTAGAGAGAAAGTGTGTATGTGCTAGATAGAAAGTGTGTGTATGTGAGAGTGTGAATGTACACTATGTTTATGTGTGATATACAGAATGTGTTAGAGAGTGTGTGTGTGTGTGTGTGTGTGTGTGTGTGTGTGTGTGTCAAAAGTAATAGAATTAGAGAAGGGCCTATGGTCCCCTGAGGGATGTGTCCATCTGCTTTTATATGTTTTCTGACAAAATTAGGAGACTTGGACATACATCACCAGATGCAGTTAGGGCTATGACAGTCTGGGGATGAGGGGGGGGGGCACTTCTAACATATTTCGCCTTTCACTCAGCCTGGTGTCGAACAAGGAACCAGCCGAGCGTCCTCCGCCTGCCCGACAGGCCCTACAGCTAAACACACGGAGCTCCTCACCCGGCGAATGACAGGGGTTGTCGTAGCAACGAGCACCAGGTCGCACACCTGTGACCTGACCCCATACACCTTCCGAATCAGTCATGCTCCCCTGACGCAGTGTGCGACAGCGATGGGGAGGTCGTCCGGGGGGGGGGGGGGGGGGGGGGGGGGGGGGGGGGGCGGGG
>JAODUK010041139.1:0-33873 GCA_027564635.1 Typhlichthys eigenmanni
TCCTAGTAATCACACGCTACAAGATGTTTCACGCGACAAAGTCATGGTAGTACTTTTGAATTTTCTTCTCTATTCATCAGATGTTTGACTTTGACCGTGTCATAGCTTGCAGGGACCAGGAGTGCTCTAGCTGCCGGCAGCTTGATTCTAGGTCTTCTGCTCATAAGGAGCTGGGTGATTACTAGGAATGTACATGTAATTACAGGTACTAATGTGTACTTGCACCATAATTACCACTTTGTTACAGGAAAGTAAAGGTACCAAGCTTCACTTTAAATTAGCGCCCGCAGAGCCTATATTACAGTGTACTTACTAGGAATGTACAAGTAATTACAGGTACTAAGAAATAATGTAAGTGTACAGGAAGTTCCAGGAAATTAGAGGGCACTAAGCTGGTAAAAGTACAATGAATAAGAACTGGTAGTCGTGTACTTGTTTGTACTTTACCCATAAATACCCACTAGTGCTTGTATCATGCCTGTAATTAATCTGGAATTAAATGTAAAAGTACAATGAATAAGAACTGCAAGTCATGTACCTGTTTGTAAATTACCCATAAATACCAACTATCATACCTGTAAGTAGCCTATACTTAAGTTTAGAAGTACAATGATTTTGACGTTGTAATTCTAGGTATGTTATTTGTAAAATGTTGGTAAAATACACAGTAATTACCCAAAACAATTGGAATCATACCCTTTACTTACACTTTTTGTTACCCAGTACTTACCCAGTACTTACCCTGTACTTACCGGGTGGTAATTTAAAGTGTTACCGATAAAAGCGTCTGCTAAATGTTGTAAAGGTACAGGAGTGCTGCTGGTGTCCATCAAATGAAGGGAACAGTGATCAAGGGGAGTGGACAAAATATGTAAAAAAAAACAAATATATACACCATAAAACATCCAAGCCCACACACTTTCTAATGACCCTAGGCCATTGAAAAAAAAGCCCTTTTATACATTTCAAACCTACCTCTGGTGCCTGGAGTTTTAATGGTTTTTCTCCCAAAAAAAATTACAATAATATAAAACATGGCTTAGTAGTAGTAAATAGTAAATAATTAATTAAGTCAATGACTCTCTAGTTACTTTACCCACAGTGCATTTAGCAGACCAGGTGTGACACATTGTGCCTTGTAAAACAAGCCACGACAACCACATTGTGTTGTGGTTGTCCACAATGTGAATAGGGCTACTGTTAGTGTGTGAATCTGCAGGGCGTTGCAAAAAACGACTAGATGTGTAAGGCTGTCGGTGTGAAGGAGTACTTCGGTCACAGAATATAGATTAAGATAGCATCACTGAGGTGAGATATTAGTGAGATTGACATTGATTGGTTATCACTATAATAAACTGTATCATCATGGATCATCATGAAACAATAAACCATGCCATATACAATAAAAAAAAGAAGCTAATATTAGAAGCACCCACAAACAGAAAATGGGCAATGGGCTTCCTGTCCCTTGTAAATCTTGATAGTTTGTCTTGAGATATATGTGATATTTGTTTTCAGAAGAAATGCTGGGTTTAACTGGTCATCCGTTAAAAGTGAGCTCTCTATATGGCCGAGGGTTATCACTGCGTCATCACTATTCACACACTGTCAGCATGCAGGCCTCCACTAACTCTAATTTCTCCAGTAATACTGGCAATTTCTCACCACTCATTGCCCCATCTGTGAATCCCGAGCTGAGGCCCCTCGTTGCCTCGTTAGGTGATAATGAGCGTGTCAACTGTTGTTCAAAGACGATGAATATGACATGAGCCTAAGAGAACGAGGCCATGTGTAAAGTAGTGTGTTATTTATTAATTATGGTTAATATTTATTTTGTCCTTGTTGTTACCTTGCAAAAGTGTTTGTCAGAGCAGGCAAGGGGGGACTGTTGAGCTATTTTATGTATTAATCTGCACTGTATTTTGGGTTGGTGACACAACAGAGACTTGGCACCAAGAGACATTACGGGAACCTCCGATCCCTTTGCCAGAATCATTGTCAACAACCACAGTGCTGAGACCTCGGTGAGCTCTCTGTGCTTCTCTAGGATTGTATTGGCCCGCCCTTAATGATGCCAGCCAGTATAGTTATTTTTCGTATTGCCTAGCATTATACTTGGTGACAGCATTTATATATTCCACTATATTCCGAATGTCCAATAGTCCGTTTAGATGCACACTCCTATCATCCTATTATTCTGAATATTAACATTTGGATTATTGACATTCCAATTCGATTTTATCCAAAGCGACTTACAGGGAGTACAAAATTACAAAAGTATTGTAAGGAGCAAATAGAGACATCTTGCTCAAGAATGCATACAGTTAGACCGGTATTTGTATGCGTTATTGGGGATCGAAACAACTTTTCAGAAGGGAGGAACACTACTATCCTGCCCCTATCCTGCCATATTCTGAATAGTGGAATATGAGTGTGTGTGTGTGTGTGTGTAAACATGGTTGCCATTATATTAATTAGAAGTACAGTATATGGTTACAAGTTACAACCTATTTTCATAAGCATCGCTTTTTGTCCTGTTTTGATTTAAAATGACAAATTTTCAGATTATCAAGAAGACACGTTTCCCACATTGGGGAGAGTCCCTGGAACTTGAGTTGCATTCTGAAGAGCTGACTGAAGGATTAACTGTAACTTTAGAGGTCTGGGACTGGGATATGGTTGGCAAGAACGACTTCCTGGGAAAGGTGAAAGACTACATACAGTACACATAATGTTCCCTTATATTATACATGCAATATAAGTAACCATTGAAAACGTCTTAAACGACTGTTACATGACTTATATGACATGACTGTTGCATGACTCCTTCTAACAGGTGGAATTCCCTTTTGCTTGCTTGCACAAGACACCTTTATTGCACGGCTGGTTTCGTTTACTACCCTTGGGAAACAGTGAGGATGATGCTGGGTGAGGATTATGGGCATGTGTGTTTGTTCTGTATGCACAGATGTGTGTGTGTAGACAGTATATTTGTGTTTGTGTAGGTAATGTTAAAAATATCCTTTAAACCAGGAGGATACAAAACATGAATCAGAAGAGTGTAATTTCCTGCATGCACGCTATATTAGCATGTGTGGGTTTATAACATGGTGTGCCTCCACATCTGCTTTGTGAGATAATTTTAGAACAATGGAGGCTGACATCAGTGTGGAGCTGAACTTAGAGGTTCATCAGAGTGACTCACTGCTTTTGGGGTGTTGATTGAAAGGAGAACACTGGGAACACAGAGTGAAACTACGTAGGAACATACCTACTGCACAATAGAAGAAAAGGCTATGGAAGAAAATTAATTACACCTATTCTACATCAGGGCTATATAATGTAACAATATCATTTTCTGTCACCAGTTATACAAATGAATTTGATGTGAATAGTCTACAGAAATACTGTAGACCACGCTCAACAAAAACAGGGTTTAAATACAGAGCAGGTTAAAGCAATAATCAAATCAACTACACCAAGCAGAAAACCAGGGCCGGGACAACAATACATAGAGTACAGTAAGTAAAACATGGGCTGGAATACAAACCGTTGAACTGCAAGGAGCGTCAGTAAGCATCCTTGATGCCTAACACCTGCCTGCTCCTTACTCCATGTACTCACTGTACGTCCTTGGATAACATCTAAATTATACATAATTGTAATTGTACAGTAGGGTTCACAAGTGCCTAAAGCATAAGAGGCCATCATCCTTTGGCAAAATTAAAGCTAGTTTCTTATTTGGATCAGTCGCTTGCTTTCCACAGGGTAGCAGTCTCTTAAATGAACACAGGTTTAACAACCTTACATCCAATCAGTGCTCAGCAACAGTGAAAGACTTTGGTCATATGAAAAACATATGTTAGCTCCACGAGGGACAAGTCGCCTATGTGTGTATTTGATTGCAAACTCAAGAAACATTGATCAGTGTGACAGGAAACACTAAAGGGTGTGATTCATTGTTCTGCCTCCACAGAGGTAAGCTGGGTGCTCTGCGTCTAAAGGTGCGTTTGGTGGAGGACCATATCTTGCCATCCATGTACTATCAGCCCCTCATTGACCTGCTGGTGGAATCAGTCATCTCCCCTGTGGAGGTCGGCCTCAATATGAGACTCTCACATTTACACGTTTTCCATGTTGGTGTGTTTCTGCATGTCTCTGTATCCATCCTGTATATCACAATTATAATCGTTGTCTTCACTTTGAATATCAGTCTGGGAGCTCTCAATTCAAAACATTCTAAACAGCCAGTTATATATCCATTGCCCTTTCTTGTCCTGATGTGTTGAAAGATAACAGATGATAGTGCAATCATATTCTAGTGCCTGTGTGTAGGTATTCCATTCACCTGATAATCATTTGATTGACACCTATTGGTACAGTCTCATTGACAATACACTTTGTCAAATTCAACGAATAGCTTCTCACAATCTGCTAGCTGCCCGTTATGTGTGTGCGCTGAAAGAATAAGCTGGCGTTTCTACACAGTCCTGGCTCTAAATGGGAACACATAAAAAGTGGTGCAGGTGGCACCACACAACATTGTTCTAGCCTTGGCAATAAGTTTCCAATATGGGGGGTGAAGCTTCTAAGGAAGCACCATAAGGCAGGAAGACGTGTTTATGTCTTGATGAAGTTCAAATATCGTCTGAGCTTTCTCCAGAATGACTGGAGATTTTCCAGACTTGTATGCAGAGCGTACTGTAATGAATCATGTAGCTTGCAAATTTCAACTAGATAAGATTGTTTCAAGAAATTAACTTAATGTGGTCCACGCTGTACTGTACAAAACGAATAAATGTTTGGGTGAAAAAGATGAACTACTATATGGTATCTATATGGTTTGTTTTGAATGTGTCAGAAGCCTCAGGGCTTAATTATTCTGTGGGCTTCCTCAGGTCGAAGACAGCAGCCCTCTGACCATGCTAGAGGAGGTGACTACCGTTGAGAGCCGTCAGGACGTTGCTATGACCTTGGTGAAGATTTACCTGGGGCAGGGCCTGGTGGTACCATTCCTGGATTATCTTAACACCCGAGAGGTTCACCACACCTGTAAGTCTCAAACAAAGACGCACATGCTGTTTCACATCAGAATAAGCGGTTTATCACAACTGTGGAAGAATAGTAGTTCCTGGGGTGAGATTGACGTTAAAGGAATTCCTTTAAAAACTGCCAAGAGAATAATTGTGATGTTTTTCCAGAGTAATGTAAAATCCCTCATACAAATATACAATAGAATATGTTTCTGTTACACCACACAGTACATAGTGTTTGCAAGCTCTCTCACAGTATCTGCATGAGTCAGTATTTATATGCGTCAGAGTGGAGGAGACCCCATCTGCTAATCTATCCTGTTCAGTGCAGTCCAGAGACTCGCTAAGAGTTGCTTCTATTTCAGTTCCCCTTGACACATGAGGTCTTGTAAAACAAGATTCACGTTGTATGCGTGGGCAGTCATGCCACAGTGGTGCTGTATTTACTTGCCCAATGCCAGTTACGTCCCCACTCATGGGTTTGGCAGGTTTGTTACTCATGTTTTTGCCTCTGTGTCACATCTCCAGGCTGGTATTTGGGCTTTGTGCAGTTTGTGGTAATACGAATAATAAGAATAGTGCCCAAGTTTCCATAGCAACTCCACACGATGAGTGAGCTGCTTGGCGGGAGCGGCAACACATGAGAGATGGGCACAGGGACTCAGATTAAAGTTCGAAAAGAAATGAATACAAAAAGATGAGTGTAATGTGTCTGAACTGTGAAACTGGAGACCTGAAACAAATGTCTGGCAGGTCATCATAGCCTACTCGTTCCTCTTATATCCGCTGACCTTTAAGACTTCATCCATTTTAGACTGAGAGTTTGCCTGACAACAGTGTTGCATCACCATGGATATATCGATGCCTCATTCTTGAAGGGTTTACTGTAACTGGTAACATGGCAGCAAAGCTGGGCCAGTAAGGGTCAACATGCCCTCTGGAACACCGTCTCTCAATGACATCACACCATCTTAAGGACATATTTTATGTTTGACATGAAAGTCAATCGTTATCTCTGCTCTCTTCTACAGTGGATCCAAACACCCTGTTTCGCTCCAACTCCCTTGCCTCCAAAGCCATGGAACAGTTTATGAAGGTGACTGGGTGTATCTCGTGTTTTGTTGATTTAATCTAATGTCACAAACAGATTTTTTATGGTCTTTGGTAGTTAGATTCATCGTCATAATTTTCATAATCTCCATATTTAATTTCCACCTCTCCGTATTGTAATGATCTGTTGTTGTGTGCAATGAAGTAAGCCAGGTAGATGTGTTATTGTTGTTGTCTCTTATTACACAGGAGTCACTCTGTATAGCTGTGGAGTTATGTAAGTCTTATGACTGTTGTTTTGATATTGTGCCAGGCTGTTGGTATGCTTTATCTGCATGAGGTGGTGAAGCCCATCATCAATCGCATCTTTGACGAGAAGAAGTACATTGAACTGGACCCGTGCAAAATTGACCTCAATCGCTCCAGGTAAAGCTGGCCTACGTGTCTGTCTCATGCTGACCATCAGTGACCGTTCCCAAGGAAATAGGATTAATCTGACACTTGTGAATGAAATGCTCTCAAAGAAAGATGCTTCCATCCGACGGCTGCCTTCAGACTAAGACATGGAAGAAAATGGAAAAGGAATGTAAAAAGGGGGGAAGGCTGTTGCTTGGCAACTGGCATGAGCCCCTTGAGAGGCCTATCAGAGACCCAGAGTTATACAGGATCTAACATCTACTTCTACACTACTTCTGCCTGCCAAGACAGGATTTGTTTAGGATTTTTTTACGACTCTTGCACATTTGTTTGCACATTTGTTTCCCCTGACATCTACACTTCAAACTGTGCATGTAATATCACCACACACGTCTTAAAACAGAACTGTCGCTTAAACATGACGGTGAGGGCTATTCAACTGTATGATTTGAATGTTGAATCTGTAATTCGACATCATAATGGTTTATAACATGTTGCTGTTTCATGCAGTGGCCGGTGGCAATTGGGCTTTCTACTTAGAATGTGTTCATCGTTCCGTTCAGACGTCAGCCACCCTTTACATTCCACCTCCTCTCTCCAGGCGGATCTCATTTAAAGGTGCAGTGTCTGAGGCGGAAGTGCGAGACAGCAGCGTAGAGATGCTGCAGGGGTACCTGTCTAACATCATTGAGTCTATCGTGGGTTCGGTCCACCAGTGTCCTCCAGTCATGAGAGTGGCTTTCAAACAGCTGCACAAGAGGGTGGAGGAACAGTTTGTTGAGCCAGAGAATGAGGTCAGTCAGAGGCCTGGTCTAAGACGGTCTGACTGGCTGTGCTTTGTCAAAAATGTGACATAGGCCTAATGAGATAATGGGAAAATGTGTGTCAACCTACATTCAACTGGAGACAGGTGGAATGTAACACAATGTGCTAGATACAGACCATTTACGACCAAAATTCTGCAGAAATACACATACTACAATTTGTGCAAGGTACAATAAGTAAATAAGTACAAATATGTAATATAAGTTATTGTAGGGCTTCTCGATTATCTGAAAAATCATAATCACGATTATATGATACAATTACTCATTGACTTTGGAAAGATGTTGCAGTTACTGCACTTAAACAATGAAAAAGTGGAACAAATAACTGAAAACACCATCAGCTAAGACATTTCCCTTAATAGTTCTAATGAGTTTACTTGCAAAATGTTTTATGCCATATAATAGTTGTTTCTCAATTACATTGTTTTTGTGATTGTTAGGAGCTGAAATTGAAATCGTGATTAAAATTTGATTAATTGCGCAGCCCTACGTTAATGAAAAATATAAACGGATTCACATTCAAGAGCTGAACAATTGAATATGAGAATTTAGAGAAATATTTCCATTTAATAATTACAGTACATACTAATTTGCACGAAAGTAATAAACTGGAAAATAATGTCACACTGATGACAATGGCAGTTCTATGCATACGCATCTAGTAACGAATACACATCTAGTAACACAACAATAGCTAGGCTTTAATATTAGTAAACTAGACAGTGCTTTCATAATATTAGATAAAACAAAGATACAAGATGTTGCCTTGATTCACTCTTCACTCTGCCTCTGTCTCCACTTGATTGACCTCTTCCAGGATGTGAAATATCTGGCCATCAGTGGATTCTTCTTTCTGCGCTTCTTTGCACCGGCCATCCTTACACCCAAACTCTTCCAGCTGAGGGACCAGCATGCAGACACACGGACTAGCAGGACACTGCTACTCTTGGCCAAGGTATGGTCACACAACACCACAAACGCTGAGAATCATTTATTCATGTCCACACAGAGATAAACACAGCCAGGACAGACACAGGGGTCTGGGAGCTGAAGGTGACACTATGTGTGCAATGCTAATTAGCATTATGGCTATGTTTAGATAAGGTAGATGTACATTTGTTTCCTCACTGACTGTCCCCTTTCTTTAAAATGCATCTACTATAGACGCCTCAAAACAGACGCAGGCTAGCTAGACTAACAGCTTGACCCAGAAACAGTGCAACAGTTGAGTAACAAGTTGCTGTTGCATTGTGGGTGTCTAAAGGCATGAACAACACTAGCGTCAACTTTATGCAGCTGTGTTGATGCGGTGTGGCTGCTGTCCGTGGTGCTGAAGTCTTGTTGCTATGCCTCCTCTACACAGGGAGAGGGCTATTTTTACCGTGTGTATGTGTGTGTGTGTGTGTGTGCGTGCGTGAGTGTGTGCGCCTAGCGTCTAGCATGCGGTTCAAAGCTGCACATTGGAGAGCGGTTTAGAGAAGGGTTTCCCTCTCGTCCTAGGCCAGGTGTGAGATGTACAAAGGCCCTCACAGCATGCCTGGCCTTATAGGGAATCTTTTGATCCAACACTTTGAGAGCGCTATGGGCCGTAGCTCTGCTCCACATCACTACTTCACCGACAATGCATTATTTGCTCGATTACTGCGCTAGTTAACACATGTAGTGTAACTGACGAGGGTGTCAACGTTCTTATGACTGTCCTTGCCAGACGTTGCAGAGTGTGGGGAACCTGGGCCTCCAGCTGGGACATGGAAAGGAGCAATGGATGGCACCTCTCCATCCCATCATCCTTTGCAGTGTGGCTTCTGTGAAAGACTTCCTGGACAAATTGATTGACGTAGATCACGATAGTGGTAAGAGAGATAATCAGCAGAAAAACGTTCAGGTGTCCAACCCTGGGTAGAGCTAGGCTTTCACCTATTGGCAGGTGTTAGCGTGTGTGCGATCCAGTCATTACTGAGAAAAGGGAGGACAATAGCCCATGTAGTGAAATATTCATAACTAGCTCGAGGCTAACAAAAACAATGACAAGATTACAATTGGCGTGAGTATGGACGCTCTTACATGCCACTGGTTAGCTAGCAAGCCTGTCACATGTGGCTGAGTCCGTCATGAAACATTTTACCTTTGTGACATATCATGTTACCAGGTTCTCCTTGTGCCTACAGAGCCATTGTTCTCTCATAAAAGGCCAGTTTGACATTTAATGCTCTTCAGATGAATTGGGCAGCAGTGGTGCTTTTATTTGTCTTTGAAGACTCTCTTGTGATGGTGAAGATGAGAGGATTAGGCAACATTTAGTACACAATGCTAAACCGTGTTGTACAAGTAGTCACAGCTCCACCTTGTGTCTATGGCGATGAATTCCAATATACGTATGCAGCACAATACGCCCACAGTGTTTCTTTACAACACATTTCTGTCCCTCTTGCAGTGTCTGAGGTGCCTCAGAGGGCTATATTTCTGCCGTCAGTTACAGTGAAGGAGGGATTCCTTCAGAAGCACAAAGCAGAGGGGCCACATATCCTGTCTCGATTCGCCTTTAAGAAACGTTACTTCTGGTTGAACAGCGAGACTCTGTCTTACGCCAAGACACCGGAGTGGCAGGTAAAAGCTCTAAATAGGCTCACATCCCCTGCTAACAGTTGGGACATTAACAGTTACCAAAGGCAGATGCTGTGATATTCTGTCCTGGCTAGTGAGTTTGTCTATTGGTGAATTTGGCAGGTTCACACTAAAAAGGTCTTGGTGAGCATCAATTTAAAATGTCGAATTATTGCAATCATATTGGCAGTAGGCCTACTACCTTTTAATGAAATACATGTGTGTGCATGACACATCTCTTTCTATTGTTAATTTGCATTTATAAAGATTATTTTCAGTTCATTAAATCATGTTGCTTGGTTAAATGGTGAAAATGGGCCTATTGTGACAGACGGTGCATGAAACAGTTAAATTCCTGCCTGCTATAAACGCTAATGTCTTCATTCTCTCAAATTCAAAAACCAGTTACTTATCCTTCATTAGGGTGTTGATCTGAGAAAAGGCATTGTATTATCATCTTGGCCATATAAAGCGGAATAAACATTTTAATCATCATCAGTCCGTTCTAATCTATTTGTGTTTCCCTCCTTATGAGAACATCATTACACAAGACATTATTAGCATATTGTGCCCAGCCTTGTGATAATGATCTCTGCTCATTCACCAGAGAGAGAGAGAGTGGGAGGGAGGGAGAGAGGGGGAGACAGAGAGGGGTGGGGGGGGAGGGAGCGAGAGAAGGGGAGAGAGGGAGAGAGAGAGAGAGGGGGAGGGCGAGAGAGAGAGAGGGGGGGCTGGGGGACCGACCATAAAAGCTCTCTCTTTCAGCCAGTTGCTGCTTTGTCTGCCTGAATAAAGGCTAGGTTAATTGAGGGCTGTAGATATTCCTTCTAACATTGCAAATCAGATTGTAGACAATATCCCGACACTCCTCTTCCATGGGCTAGCACTCCAGCCTCAGTGAACTGAGCTTCTAATTCAGTGGCTGATTTACACTTTAAAGCTGCCTTTTTTCTCCGTCCATATTGCCCCATCACCACTGCCTCTTTCATCCACTTCCTCTGCGTGATAGGCAGAGCTGCTGAGGAATCATGGATGATGTCTTTGTCTTGTCATGAGCCAGTAGTACCATAATGATGACATCAGTCAGTGTGTTTAATGTATAGCTGAACCACCACACACACACACACACACACTTGTTGTAATTAGTGTGTGAATCGTTGCAGGTGCGCTCCTCCATCTCTATTCAGTGTGTGTGTGCGGTGGAGAGGGTGGATGAGAATGCCTTTCAGCAGCAGAACGTAATGCAGGTCATCTCCCAGGACAACGATGGACAGCTGCACACCATGTACATCCAGTGCAAGGTAGTGGTGCTTGAATTCAGCTCCAGAGCTGCTTGTTCTCATGGAACATCATCCTTTCTTATTAGAATCTTACTACAGTATATCAGAATATATTTAAGGATTGCATTATCCTACACGTATATGCTGCCCCGCAAAGGCAGGAGACACTTTACTCATTTTTGGTAAAAAAATTGTTTTTGTCATTTTTGCAACATTAAAGGTCTGCTTTACTGTATCACGTGGATGCATATCTTGGGTCAGTTAGTTTGTTTCTTTTTGAGAAGATAGTGGTTTGTCTTGGACTTACCTTCCAAAAGCCCTAAAGAAACCAAGATTCTGTCTTGGTTTCTTTAGGGTATGACTCTTATTATTTAGTAGACTTTGTAAAGGCTTCAATCCATTTTTATGTAAATATATAACTTCATTAAACAAAACAAAGATTTGCCACATTTCCAGTATTCTACCTATAATATATTTGGCTGGGCAACATAACAACCTTTACGTCATTTTCTCAGTTCTACACTCCAGCGAGTTAAGGTCTTTTGCCTTTGTAGGGCAGTATGTATCTCAGCTGATTTGTGTACTTTTCATCTGATCAGCTGCACATTTGTGTTTGTATAAACATATAACATAATATATCATATATATGTTTGTATTATGTAATATATAACGCAAATATGATTTTATAATCAAGCTCTGAATATTATTCCAGATGTAGGATAATTACATTTCTAACTTGGAGACTTTATTTTTGTTTGTGCGCAGAATGTGAATGAGCTGAACCAGTGGCTGTCGGCTATCAGGAAAGCCAGCATCTACAATGAGCGCATGCTGCCCTCTTTCCACCCAGGAGCTCATCGCAGTGGCAAGTGGACCTGTTGTTTGCAGACAGACCGCACTGGTAACACACTCTATGTTTCTGATAATAATGTACATATACTGTATTGAGACCGTGCAAATATGTGCCATCAATTCACTGTCAGTAGCCTACTTGGAACAAAACTATCAGTTGTGCTTTTATTTATATTTATTTCAGTTGTGCTTTTATTTGTATTTCTTTTGTAATGTGTTTGCGTCTGCAGAAAATTTGTTTATAGTCATTTAATAATTGTGATTTTTTTTGTGGCATGCATTACGCAACGGCAAGTTCACATTGTAAGAATTCCCACAAGCAACCCTGCATACTGAATATGGATGCACTTCTGTGTGGAGTCAGTAGAGTCAGTATAGTCTATTAGAACATGGTATGTTGGTGTTTAGTTTCAGGCTGCAGTACAACACACTCAGCTGTGACTCTTGGGGACTGGAGCGACCCACTGGATCCGGATGTAGAGGCTCAGACCATATATAAGCAGCTTCTCCACGGTCGAGACAAACTCAGGTTTGTTCAGGCTGAAATGATTAAGTTCACCTACTGGACACCAGATGTCCCTGTTGCAACACCAGCATACACAAAGATGTAACATTGTCCCATTTTCATTACAGTATTTTCAATCTCAAACTGAAAACAACAATTACCAACATTGTCACATTGAACTATCATTAATATTATATATAATGTGTTTTTAGGAAAAAGTATTTGGAGGCACCAAGCAGTGAGACAACCATTAATAAGGGTGAAAATAGTGTCAACTCAGCTGTTCCTGCAGGTAGGGGTCCAACTGTGTAAAGCTCTATTCTGGCAATGCATCAATTAAGTCAACAGGAAATGAATGTGTTTTTTTGGACTGATCCGGTATAGCTTCCTCTGCCTTCCAGGGGGTGCAGGGTGCAGTGTTCAGCTTCAGAAGCCCAGCCAGGCGGTCGCTGAACGCCTCATAGGTGTGATCATGGACCTGGAACAGGCTCACGCCGCCTTCCAGCACAGAGACAAGGACGATGCCACCGGCCTCATATGGACTCCTTAGACTAGGAGTGAGCACTGAGATCCACACTACGACCAGAAGAATGCAGATTTATATGAGTAACCTTGTGTTTCCTGCTGGAATGAATCCTGCCACTTTGGTACTGTTGGCATTCTGCTGCCATACTGCATCCAGCAGCGGAGGCACAATGATGCTTGAGAACAAGAGGGCTGCATGATTTGATTTCATTGTTACATTGACAACAAGCATGTGTTGCATGTCCTGCATCCACCTGTTGTGGAAGAAAAAAAGCTTTTATATTTTGACATACTGTACAGAACCCTGGCCACCGTTTTTATGCAATCCGTTTGTTGTAGTCAATATACAGTACTTGAAAGTACAGTATGCTGTTTTGATATTGCTTTAATTAATCAGCATTTTGTATTTTTCTTAATTCAGATTGCCACCACAGCTGCAAGCAGTGCTATGTAATAGATCATGTGACTGACTGTTTTCATGACTAAGTAAATGTTACTGTAAAAATGCTGTAAAACACTTGTGAAATGCCACAAAACAATGTTGCCTGTGCAGGAAGTTACAGTTACACTACTGCTTTGATTGTTGCCATGGGCACTGGGTTTGTGATGCTTGTGTTAAAAAAATGTAATTACATTCTGATATTTACTTCCTTTGTCACATTTAAATATACTATTTGTTAAAGCAAAAGGGAAATATTCTATTGTTTATATTACAATGTCCCATCAGTACTATTGATATACAGTGGTTCATTTTTGATACCATTGAGATTTCCGTGCCATTTACTGTCAGATTGGTTAAGGGGCCTAATGCCAAACAGGTGTTTTGAAGTATTTTCTAAATTCTGACTTCTCAATTGCCGTCACACTTTCAGATAGAAAACGTTTTCCATGTCATACTGCTTTTCTGCAGACAAGCATTCCTTACTAAAGTTGATCCTCACCTTACTGTACAGTAATTGAGGTCATATGATATCTTTCACCCTGATCTTTTATAAATTTGAACTGTGTTAATTTAAAATAGCTTTGGAGCAATATAATAAGCACCTTGAGTGGGCAGCTCGCTCCCTTTTATTACAGCTGTTTCAGTTCAGGTTTTCCTGTAATGTATTCCCTAATCTAACAACTCTTTTAAACCAGAGGAGCATTGCTTGTTTCTTGTTAACTTGTTATTTTATTATGGCTGGTTATTATACTAAATGTTTCTATTTTATTTAGCAAATTCAAAATTATTTAATATTGTTTTAATATTAAATTCAAAATTGTTTATTAATACGGTATTAATATTTTAAATAAAATAAAAACAGTTTTCATCTGATAATTCACACGTCTGGTGGACATTTGTCAACAAAAAGAACAGCGTAATGATGACAGAAGTACATTTAAACATATAGGTTTATGCATATCAATTTTCCCATTCCTCTGTGATAGTTATATAGAAAGTAGAGATGTATAGCATGACGAACAACATGCATGTACAATTCTGGAAATCTCATGTCATGCTGGAAAAGCCCTATAGTCATGGTTACAAATTCAGCACTCTCCTTTTTTCAACTGAATAATTTAATCTAGCTTCCATGATTCTCTGGCCTTCAGACTGTACATATCCAGCAGCAGGCTACTGATCAGTTGAAATTTATCATGAATGTTAAAACATGAATGTGACTGAGAGCACTGCGTGAGTTTCTGTTGTATGACGAGAATATGTCTGACACAGTATTTCTAACATTCCCTAGCTCTTCATAATGAGACACACAGGTCTGCCGATTCAGCAGACTCCCTGCTAGCTCTCATTAGTGATGAGAGGTTAGCAATAAAGAGAAGTAGCATGGGGCCGCAGAAGAGGTTGATATCGTGTGTCTACATTTTGTGGAAGATGCCAGAGTGTTTCAGGAACAGTTTATACCGGCAAGACTGTTGAGCCATATGCCACAGATTGAAGAAAGACTTAAGTATATACCAAAGCACCTGCATGGATGCCTAGGCTAGGCAGCCTGGCCACAGCACCAACATTCAGCAGCCAGCGACAGAAAATGGCCATAAAGCAAATGTACTGCCAGTGAGAATTGTTTCCGCTGCACTCTGGCAAAGCTCATTTATATCCATATAATGAGGTGCTCAGAGCTGCCCAGGGACGATGCTGTGCTGGAACTAAGGGAAGGAAGACATGGAGCTTAAAGAGAACAGAAGAACCAATGGCAATGAAGGTCAAACAAACTACCCCTATGGAGGGCACATTTATTTGTCCACAAGAAACACAGACATGCAACAAGGTCATCACAATTAAATAAAGACTGATATATTAACAAGCCCTTTATAGTTAAATCAATGTCTCTCCATACCTTGCTTTAAACTTGACTCATTTGTATATTTATGACTGTAAAACACTTTCGATTAGCAATATGCAGACTCCGAAGAGAAATCAACTTTAAACCACAAAATGGTGGCTTTAAAATATCAACGAACATGGGCACATAAATTGTGAAACGTTTCTATGTAGCCAAAAAGAAAGGCGAGCATAATATCTCATCCTTATCTACCTACATATAAAACTATGAAGCTGTCCATGTGCGTCCAGGATACCTAGGAAATGTTTCTAAGGAAGCAGTGACGGTTTCCACATAGAAGCTATGCGCTGTCAATGTTGGTTAACATGCACCTCTAGAACATCACTGCCTCTTTAAAGGACATGAACCTAGGGTATTTGTATTTTCACATACATCTACTGCTTTCATATTCACACAGAGACAAACAACATACATACAGTAGATCCACAATGTACATGTATCATCCGGTATCATCACACACAAATAAGTATGCAGGGGAGTAAAGTATTCATTAAACATGTAAAACACAATTTACACAATAAATTACATTATAAAATATATGTATTTCAATACAGAGCCTTTAAACCACCTCAGACTGCATCATCTTAGAAACCTTGAGGTAGACACCCCAAAAAGAAAATCCATTGATTATAATTTTCAAAAAGAAAAATGATATTCTTGTCACATGTAAGTTACCTGTTAGTACTTTACTGTAAATTGCATAAACATAATCTAATTTTTAGTACTAAACAAAGTACGAGCATGTTTTATTATGCCTTTCTTAATTCTGTACACACCTGAAATGTCTGAACGGCCCTACAGCTGCCACAAACTCCCTTCCTACTAGACAGAAATAATTAAATCAATGTGAAAGAAGCTAACATTTCTAACATTCTTTGTACAACTATATTTAATGAGACTTAAAATGGAAAATTCCCTGATAGGCTGGAAGCATTCTTTACTGCTGTCCCATATGGTGTCGAAAGCTGTTAAAACTGTTGTGGAGGATATTAAATAAAACAACCAGTTATCTTGGTTTTTCTTTTAAGTCTATGCATATGTCAAGGGTTGAGCTTGATGAGTAAACAATTTCAAATGAAACTTTTAACATTTAACCCCAGAAAAGTATCATGAAATAATTATTTGTTTTCTGCCATAAAAAATGTACATCCAATTGAGTTATGCTGAGAAAGTTTCACCCATCTAGTATTCCAGCAAGATTAAAGCAAATACTTAATACATTTCTCACTTTCTAATTGACCAAGATCTGCTGCTTTCTGGGAAAGTAGTAAAAATAAATGTTCAGTTTGGGGAGATGGCCTTCTTCATGCAGCTCCCCATCCAATAATAAAGACACACTTACTGTATTTATTGGAATCCCTCACAGGATTATCTACAAAGAGTCTACATTAAGGTACAGTAGCATACACTAAGACTACTGGATATAAGACATTTGCAACATGTCATACTTATATCAACAGTCCCTGACATACTGACAAATGAATATTTGCCAGGTTTTTATGTATTCATGTAAATAATTATGTGTATGTATAGTATGTGGGCAAATCAAGGTCTTTAAATTCTTTATATAGAAGAGTATAAAAATAAACTCACACCATAACGCAGTCACAAGGTATGTCGCATATGCAACTGTGTGTTTGTGTGTGTGCACGTGTGTGTGTGTGTATATTGTTGCCAATGCAATTAAAATATTTTTGTAAAATAACTAAAGAAAACCTTTGCCTCAAAGTGCTATGGAAGACTATGATTCACTCAGCCCACAAGGTGCCCGTCCAATAAACCTCACCATCTAAATCCCTTGGATAAGCAACATGTCAACTTGCAAAATGTTATCGGTTATAATTTGTCAAATTAGGCAGCACAGCTCACTTTTATCAGAGGAAATGGAAATAGCATAATAATTCAAAAAAGGACATTAACATGTTTTAGCTAGGATATCTGGGTAAACAAGAGAGGAAGGGAGAAGTAATTCCCAGTTAAACCTTACAGTAACATCCAACCACATTCTAGAAAAACCACAGCACTCAAATATTCCGCTTTATTGTTGAGAAGGGGCAGGGTCACCCGCTAGGCAGACTTAGCTCCCAGTGAGATCAGAGAGAAGGGTGTGTGACTATCAAATGGCTTGTGTGCTGACAAAGAAGAACAACCAGCTCATCACTGCAGAGACCAGCGTAAAGCCTACTCCCAAACAAGCCCACAAGAGACCTGTAGATCACAGCAGCCCTGCCTAGGTAGATCTCCAAGGGTAAAATGTTGATCTTTGAGTGGGAAATTGCTCAGGGAAAAGCGTGTTCAGCCTTTTCTTCTCTTCAAGGACTTAAAGCCAGCATGTTAATGTCGCAGAGCTGCAAACGCCTGCTCACCACTATGAGCATGATGGATTGTACCAATGCCCGGGTTTCTCTAAAGGGAGAATAATGCAACTTGCTTTACCCACAGAGGCCACTGTCACCAGTCTGTCAACAAAAACAAATATATTTTACTTTGGGGGTAGCAAATCCTGCCTCACAGCCACACTAAGGTGTAACCAGTCTTAGAATAATGCATTCAAACTGATTGGTAAGATGCACACTTTCTTTCAAACACAGCCAACAAAGTTACCCATAAAAACACTTTTGGCTCTGTGAAACCAGTGTACTATATGTACACTCCATATTAGACATGTTTATCGTGACTGACTAATGCTGGTTCTGCAGAGACAGAATTGTAAATGTCACTAGGCCAAATAAAGATATGCAATGCCAGCTTAAAGTTACATAAATGTCTACAAAAATCTATAACTTTAAAAAGGCAAACACCTGTCAAAAAAACAACAAACCAAAGTTTTGAACCAAATCGTTAAAAGAAATACCATTCAATATTTAAATAGGACAGGTATTATTCTTTTCATGTAATTCTATACATTAAAAATTTAAATTTTCCACAGTAAATCCACTTTAGTTTTTAATGTAGTGGTTTCCATAATTATTATAATAAATATAATTTCTCCTTTTCTTACAGTACTAGCAAATGCAGCGTTATGCAGCGGTAGTCTGGGCCATGCATTTTGGAGGACAGCATTTATTATAACCCATTTTGGGCCTACAGTATATCCCCTCATCACTATTTCCCCCAGAGGAACGCTTTCTGTATAGAATCCAAGAAGAATTTTAAGATACAGACCATCTACCTACAGCTATACATTTATCATCGTGTCTCAACGTTCCTTTGGCAAGAGCATGCATGCTCGAGGCTGATGGATCCGCTGACAGCGATAAGGCGGAGATGTTAGGCTTTTTACGTAATGCAAATAGCCTCACTGTGAATCAGTACATCGACTATAACCATTTCCTCTGCATGATTTCCATTGCCCCTGTGTCCATTTATCTGCCAGATCTGTTTTCAGGTGTGTGTGGGAAGTTCGTGTCCGCCCGCCGTGCCCCGACCCAGCATTCCCTGGAGGCGAGGAGGCTGCTGACTGTTTTGGTGCCGCGGTTGTTCCTCAACCTCCTCCTCAGTCCTTCAGGTTGTCCTCCCCCACCCCCTGGGCCACTAGCTCCGTTAGGATGTTGTCCAGGTATTTGGGGTCGGGGTAGCCGTGGCCCGTCAGGTTGGAGCCAAATTCTGTCTTGTGGTGGATCTCGTTCCACACTACTGTGTCCGACTCGCCTGTGGTGCTGGAGGTCCCGATGGTGAAGATGAGGCGGCGGTCCCAGGCTGTGATCAGGAGTGTGAGGACCTGTGGACGCATGCAGGAGGTTAGCACTGCATGGGGGTGCCACACAGATCCCATAACCGATAAGTATTAACATGAATAAGTGATTAAATATACAGTAGTTATGGCTGGATGCTATTACCCAAATACTGGATTGTATGTGATACATGTTACTAGCATGAATCGTAACATACAATAATCACATGGACGTTATCCTTAAAGAAGTCACTCCTTGCCTTTCTGCCTTTCTCATTGTCTGGGAGGTAGCAGTGTCGAGGAAAACCCCTCGCGCTGAACTTCTTTCCTGGGTTGGGGTGTTCATTGGTCTGGGGAAAATGTCAACAGTGAAATGAGTCATGGTGCTTCTTTCTTTATCAGTAGAATGCTACTGTTGTGGTGAATGTAAAAAGCACCCACTACTGTTGTGGTGAATGTAAACAGCACCCACTACTGTTGTGGTGAATGTAAAAAGCACCCCCTACTGTTGTGGTGAATGTAAACAGCACCCACTACTGTTGTGGTGAATGTAAACAGCACCCACTACTGTTGTGGTGAATGTAAACAGCAACCCCTACTATTGTGGTGAATGTAAACAGCACCCACTACTGTTGTGGTGAATGTAAAAAGCACCCACTACTGTTGTGGTGAATGTAAACAGCAACCCCTACTGTTGTGGTGAATGTAAACAGCACCCACTACTGTTGTGGTGAATGTAAACAGCACCCACAGCAACAATTAGTTACTGTGGGTGCTTCAGTTTCAAGACATGCTACATGCTCGCAAAAATAAACAAGCATTCACACTGAGGATTAATACTTTTTAGTAGCAGACTGGTCCTTCTACCACATTGGGCCATATTGTACAGCTTTATGCTAAACACAAAATAAAAAGGCAGTAAAGACAAGAGTAGATTAGTTGTTTGTCTGGGTTTCATGGCCAATATACAGTATAAAACAAGAATTAATGAAATACACAGCCAGTCTATCTTCCCCAGCATTCTGTCTCATCAATACAGTAAATAGAGAAAAGGCAAGAGAATAAATGTTCATGTGATGCTGTCGAACCCTTGAAGTATCCCCGTTTGTCATGTTGACTAAACAATGGATGAAAGGCCATTGGTCTATACACTCAATGCTGTTTCACCTCTATGATTCTATTAAGCGTTTATCAATATATTTATTGTAGGGTTGATTTAGATGTGTTCTATGCGTGAACGGAGACAGCCCAGACCTGGATGCCAGCAGGAATGTCGTAGATGATGCGGATGGTCTTGGAGTCTGGGTAGCCGGGCAGGCAGTGGGGAATGACGTGGTACTCCATTTTCCCTGGGGGCTGGGTGCCTGTCTTCTCCCCATAAATGGCCTTGCACGTCGGGCACTGAAGACTGCCATCCTGGATATCAAACACACACACACACACACACACTCTAACACGATGGCGGGACTACTAGATGATGTCCAGATAAGAGCGCAATAGCTAGTAACACAATCAAACTGCACAATATCGACGGTGTGTCATTTTATCCCAGAATGACACCGTAAACAACATCTGGCTCACAAGCCTCTACCCACCTTGTTGCCATTGGTGTACATTGCCACCAGGCACAGCAGATGGTACATATGCCCACACTTGCCAAGCTTGCCCACCAGCTCTGGCTTAATGCCTTTGTGCTGCAGGATGCCTTCGTAGCCCGATGACATCACCAGACGCTCCATGCAGATGGTACAGTCCTGGCAAATGAGAGTCAATAACACACATGGGCTGCCAGTCTGCTTATTAAGGTTCCTTGACACCGTGCATGGTTCAGAAAGCCTCACCTCATCTGGGACTACTTTAGTCTTCTCTGTGTATCTCCGCACTACATCCTCTGGGTTCTTTCCTTGAGGATGGGGGGGGGGAAAAGGAAAAGCACAAAAATAGAAGAATGAGTCAAACAGCACCAAAAAACAATAGTAATTTAATTTATCCTCCCCCAACACACACACACACAAAATTCACACGCTGCAGGCAATTTAATATGTGCATGCTGCACTAGCTGTGTTTGAAGTCAACTTTATAAAGCATGAGGCAGTGGCTGACGTTGATTGTCCTCTAATCCCTCTGGAGTAGTGACACCGTCTCTCCCGATGAGGTGCTCCCATCAGCAACCGCTCCTCTGGCACTGAAGGAGCTCCACTCCATAAGGGTGGGGGAGGGTGTGTGTGTGTACACTGCTGGAGTATGGCAGCAGAGCATGTGGTGAGGGGGTCACCTTCCATATGGACACGATGCAACGATGAGCCAGTGTCTCCTCACCAGCACCAAACCCCAGGATAGTGTGTCTGGCAGGACACCCACCGGTTACACCTCATAATACTGTAGCCTGCTCTCATAGCCGAGCAGGGCACGGACGAGCAGCACGGAGAGCAGCACGTGATCTGTTTACAGCCGTTGCTTTGACGCTTTAATTAGATGGCCTTCTGTTTTGTCTGAGCAGGGAGCAGAAGATCAAATCTGTCTCTCTTCTCCACGCACGAGCCCATTGTGACTCTAATCCTCTCGGCACAGGGTGGACATTCATCTGCGGGTTCTCTCATGGTGAGATACTGGTGTGGACACAGCCGTGCGTGTGGCACAGTGGCGGACAACAATGTGGTGCAGCTCAATTAGGACAGCGACATCCATGGAAGCCCGGCGTTTCCACGAGCATATATTAATAATGATTTAAACCCCTTGAAATAATCAGGACTGGCTTCTTGCTCCACTGTCTGTATTGCCACTTGCACCGGCCATTTTTGCAAAAACAAAAAATGGTTAGGCTAACATGTTATTGCCGGATATGGGTTTGTGTG
The DNA here is from genome assembly GCA_027564635.1 of Typhlichthys eigenmanni. Taxonomy (NCBI): domain Eukaryota; kingdom Metazoa; phylum Chordata; class Actinopteri; order Percopsiformes; family Amblyopsidae; genus Typhlichthys; species Typhlichthys eigenmanni. The sequence goes on from JAODUK010041139.1 coordinate 21,967, forward strand.
TGATGTGCAAGGTATTATGGGTAGCGTAGTCCATAAGCAAGTTGCAAGAATGGCCTGGCCACTTGTCACCAGTGACAACAATGCACAACACTGACAGGACCCACATTCACCACATTTGACCGTCCTTTTGATAATTGCGAGCCTATCCATCATATCATACAATAATGATAGTCCAGTGGTGAAAACATACTGTGTCTGTGTTGTCTCTGCTAATGAGTAATTCATCAGCACTTATTATCCTGGACAGGTTGCATTTGCCTTCTTGTCTCCAACCAACATCCAATTAACCCCCACCATCACCCCGTCACCCCTACCTCTGTGGAGGTGCTTCTTCTTGGTTTTGCGACGGATGCCGTTTACCCCCGGTACGGGCTTCATGTCACTCTTGTTGATGGGAGGCGGGTGCAGGATGGGCTTTGGTGCCCGCGTCAGACACACCGGTAAACCTGCCGCACACATCAGGATGCCCGTCATGCCTAATGCACATGCACACACACATACACACACACACAAGCAAAGAAGAAAGCAACATCCAAACATAATAAGGGGAGGGGGCGACCTGTATTTCATCAACAATAACTCTTGTTTCACACAGCAGCACCAGAGGCACCAGGGAATGACAACAGATGCTGTCCTAACCTGCTAGTGCTGGGTGCACTGGTCCAGACCCAGTCAGGTTCTTTACAGGGAGGGCAGGAATGCTGTTGATAGAAGGAAAGCAAAGGACTAGTAGTAAGTAACTAGTAGCATCTAGCAACTAGTTAGTGGTTACTGATCACATGCTGTTTAGTCATGCCTCTCTTTATATCTGTGCTATTTATTGAGAAAAATATGCACCATGCTTATAATTTCCCTCATAAAACAGTGTATGAATTCAGGTGATGGGGAATGATTTGGAAAACATTTAAATTTTATTTTTATCAAACCTTTTAAGATGATAGAAATGGTAATATTTGTTTAGTTAGTCACCTCTGTTTGACAGCTAATGTTCTATATTGTGAAACGCCACATCTAAGAAAATGCATCATATTTATGTGATGCATCACTAATATACTTTATACACAGTGGCATATTTGTTATCATTATATTACCGTATTTAAACAGCTTGAGTAAACGGTCACATGTGCTCCGCCACAGATACGTGTGATGCGATAGGACAGCTTGACTCATGTGCACAGTGCTAGAGCTTGATTCAGGGTGACATCTGGAAACGCAGGCACACACACCCTGCGCACAATCACGGGCAGCTGACCTGTTCACATGACAGAACGTCTCACGTAGCCAAACAGAGGTGCAAACGTACGTCGTTAAAGATGCTACAACGAGCTTTAGAGAAGCGATTGCTTCCCATGAGCCCCGCTCGCACAGAGCTACTTCAACACACTTATTGAGACATGTGCTTGTTTTAAGCAGTCGTAGCTATTTCACAGCACTGGCTGTTTATGTATAGCTTTGAGGTAATTCACATATGCCATCAGACGTCCAACCCGGTGGCAAGTATTAAATTTGCCAAATGTATTGCACGGTCCAATTTTCCTTTCAGCCGCAAACTGACATAGAAACAATCATACAAACACCAAAATCCCAACTTTGGCTTTGGTCTTTTGTCTTTGGCTGTGCATGAACTTCATCTGCACCTACAAATCCCTGTCAAGTCGACGCTACAGTAACTGAGCTCCTCTGTTCCAGTGCCAGAGCTTGAGCTCAGAACAAAGTGCCATAGCCATGGGGCTTGGCTTGAGTTGATATGCTCTCAATCATATAAACTGGTAACACCCAGTATCCACAGCCATTGGAGAACAGCCTGCTCTGTGGTCTGTTAACTAGCAAGCATTTCAACCCAATCTGTGCGTAACACATCACACCCATGTGAAAACAGCTTGAAAACAGTGATGGTAACACCCAGTATCCACAGCCATTGGAGAACAGCCTGCTCTGTGGTCTGTTAACTAGCAAGCATTTCAACCCAATTTGTGCGTAACACATCACACCCATGTGAAAACAGCTTGAAAACAGTGATGGGCGAACACCTGCTGGAATTAATTCCAATTTCCAGTTGGTCGGAGACAGCGAGAGCACAGAAATATTGATTAACAGCTAGCTGGTTAAGGAGAGAACTCCTTGGTTACCTCAAAATTATTATATATAGTACAATGTGTTTCTGTCTGTGTGCGTATTGTAATTGGCCAAAAAGCATCACTCTTACCACTCATATTTTTCCTGCTCGTCCATTTCTACGGAAACAAAAGTAAACCCTATTTTATACCGTTGCCTTGTGTACAGAGCCAAAGCTTGGTTGAATAAAGGAAGTGAATAGGGGAAGTTACAAACAGGAAGTCTCTTGAAAGAGCTGAGAAAAAGCTAAAAATCAGCCAAACTATTTCAGAGTATTTTATGTATTCTCTCCCTTCCCTTTAACAGAACCAAATGTCACGCTAACCATCAATATAACCTGCAATATGATGTGAGAACCACTCTGGAGAAATTGACAGAACAGTCTAAATAGCAACCTGTAGCAATGTGATTGTTGTTTTACAGACAACAATTACAATACATGTCTTATTTGCATACAGTATCAATATTTCTTTTTTTTTGTTGCCTAGACTGAATAAAATGTGTTGAAACAAATGCTTCCACACTGTGGAAGCATTTGTTCATTTTGAGTATAGCACAGACACTATACTCTTTTTATATTATAAAATTAATTATAATTACACACACACGTGCACACACACACACACACACGCACACTTAATACACATAATACAAGCTAATTAATTTCCTTTTGGTCTCAACTGCTGATGGGACATTGAGTTCACACCAGATACATGAACTATGGACTATACAGCCTCAATGAACCAGACCGGGTCTCGGCTCGGTCTCGGTCTCTCTCTCTCTCTCTCTCTCTCTCTCTCTATATATATATATATATATATATATATATATATATATATATATATATATTTACAGTATATATACTTTATACATGTGTATAGATCATTTTTCTGTTAAGAATATATGTTTATATTATGCAATATGTTTATGTTGTTTGAAATACCTACCTGTTGGGGGTAACAGGTATAATGATATGCTGTGCAATACACAGACAGAACAGCAGGGGGTTGCTGTTCTGTCTGTGTATTGCAACATCATCATTTGGAGATCAGGTGATGATAAGCAGGAGTGAGAGAGGGAAATGTTGCACAACAGGCAGCCTTAACATTTAAACATCTAGAACAGATTAAATTAGTTTAATCCTACCTCAAGTCATAGTAACCATTCTCCCAGTCATGACAATGGCTTTGAAGTTTAGCTGTAGAAAGCCCTGTTGTATTTGTGCCCTTTATATCCAATGCTATCTTTCTCATTAACTTTCTTCACTGCTCACCTCCATCCCTCCATATTGTCAAGCCTCTCTGCCTTGAAGACCCAATCCAATTTAGAGCCACGCCATTCCCCAAACAGGGAGATCGCATTAGGTCTAGTTTGAAAAGTGCTGATGAAGGACTAATATCTCATCATGCATCATAAAGACAATGGTGAGTTAGGGTGGTGGTGGGGGGTTCCAGCCGAGACTAATTGCATATTGATGTGGGATGTGGAAGGGAAAGGCAGAACCAACCCCCAAGGCTCTGGCTTATGGGGTTTAAAACAAGAGTAATGCATTTACAGGTAACCTGCAGTTGTGTAACGTCTTCAGATTAAATCAACTTGATCCATATAAGACGTGTGTGTGTGTGTGTGTGTGTATTGATTATTCAGCTATTCTGTATTATTTCAATAGAATAGATCTAATGCAGGGCTGCAGAACAGTGCAGTGAAGCATCGTGCACACCATTACCATCTACGGCCAACACAAAGCCCTCCAGACAGAACAAGCATACTTTACACAAGGAGAAAGCACATTCTCCATGGCTAATTGTCTTTGGTAAAGGAACAAACAGTCACTCTCTTACCCCTATGGAGACCCCTGCCATTCCTCAGTGTACATGTCTATACACAGACACACAGTGTGTCTACAGCATGTACTTGTACAGTATGGTCAGCACAGGTTAGCAGACTAAAGGCCTCAACATACTTGCCGTGTCGGGTGGCGCGAGGCCCTTTGCCTACGACATGCAGGACGCCTCGAGCACTACATACTGCACGCGACCTGGAATTTGTGTTGTAGCGATATTCCCCAAAACGAGAGGTGGCACTGTTTACAAAAATTAGTAGGAAGTTGTGCAAACTCTTGTCTTTTCTATTGTTTTGAAAATGTGTAGTCTACAACTCTTTTACCTTTCAAGGAACACTGCATGTTTGGGGTTGCTTTCACGGAGAGAGCCAGCACATATGGCCTATATTCTGTCGGTTCGCCCGCCCGCTGAAGAAAGCGTAGTTCGGAGTGTATCCTACATAGATATCTAAATGATAATCATATTGTTCTTGCTGTTCACCGTTTGTAAATAAAAAGTTAGTCTACTAAATAACAACCATTTCTCTTGTCTTTATAGTCGAATCAGACAGGTGGTGATGTTCACTGAGCTGGGAAAGAGAACTGGCTGTGTGAGAGAATGGATGTGTGTTGGTCATCTCCTGCTCGGTGGAGGAGTGTTGTAACGAGGTGATGCTGACATGGTCCCGGACTATGTATGGATGGCGGTGCTATTGCTGCAGAAGTCAAGTCTCTAATTCAGACAAGCACTATGGTTGTTGAGCGGTCCTTGTCGTATCTAGTGCTATTGGTCATTTCCTTGGACCTGGGACTCATGTGGCATCTGTCAGTGTCAATCTGACCTGGGACTCCTGTGGCATCTGTTAATGCTACAACTGACAGACCACTCTTATTTAACTAACTTACAAAATTCTTTACATCTTTCCGATGTGTTAGTTCTTATGTACGGCACAATATGTAAACTATTATACATGGTATTAATGCTAAATTTGGTTTGCCTACCATCACCTATTGCATCTTAACCGTCCTGGAGGGGTGGATTCCTCCCTCTGTGGTCCCTTCCCAAGGTCTCTTCTCTTTTTTTCCCCATGTGGTTTTAATGGAAGTTTTTCCTTTCCCGGGGGAGCAGGTTAAGGGGTGTTTCCATGTGAAATGTATGTTGTACAGCCCTTTGAGACTGCAATGTGATTAAGGGCTATACAAATAAAATGGACTTGACTGGATTTTATAGTAGGACAATTATGATATTACATGATTTTAATAAAATCTACCGTAGCCTACTCTAGAGAAGTGCACGTAATAGCCAGCGACCTGATATGACGTTATTATATAGTTCTATGGACGTGACACTTCAATTTTCAACTTTAATTCTGCTTTCACAATTACACTAAGAATGTCAAAGGCAATGCATAGGCTTATTCTTAAAAATCTACCAGCCTCTAAGAGAAGTGCACATACGTGAAGTGACATTTGAACGGGAGGTTTCTGACCTTCGTACAACAACAGAAATAGGCTATTTTATGTTTTTAATTCTGATGTTTTTAGCTGTTAAGCATGGCAACTAGGCAATGCATATTCAGAAAATATTCACAACTGTGGTTTGCAATCGTTGCTTTGTCCCGATCACTCCCGATCTAATCTTTCCGGCCGTTCTGTAGGCCATCTGCATTATATTATATGAAGACCAAGCACGCTGGATGCGCCAGTTACAAAAAAAAAAAACGGTGTGCGCCATGGCTCACTGCGCCATCGCGACTCCGTCAAGTATAAACCAGGCTTAACCAAGGAAGTACAGAGGATGTGGTCTGTCCATTACTCAAAGAGCTAACTCTGACAGAAACTTTCTAGCAATATTCTCTCTATTAAAGAGTTACCCAAATGTGCCTTGTTTAATTTGATTTGGACACACATATCAAAAACATTGAATATGGTAAGTTGGGTAATATGGTAAGTAACTCTTGATACAGTAGAATTTAACTGTAAGCAGAATAACTAAGATAAACTCATGTCGATGGGTAGACACAAACCAGTCCATGGTGCTCTTCAACTTCCTTATGTCAATATTATGTTCTCAAACTAATATTCGCCATGCATACATTTGGTTTCTTGATTTAAAAATTTACATTTTAGGCATATGATTTATTTGATCAAAAATATATAATTATACACTAACAATTTAATTCTGCAAACTTTGTAGACATGTTAAAGTTATGTTTTTGAGAAACAGTGTAAGTCAATGGTAGCGTTTAACAAGACCTGCTCAACATTCACTGTAATGACTAATGATTAAGTGCATACGTTACTGTATGTATTCACACTATTTAGGTGATATAGATCATTTTAAATAGGGTGAACAAATATTTAAAAAAATAAATGAGGACACACACACACCTACTTTAAAAACAAAGAACATGCCTGTGTAAACCAGCGCACAAGCTCAACTACAGCGCCAAATATTTATTTCTACCCAAAGTAAATAATTTGAAGATGTGCGTAGGAGTGTGACAAACACACTAGAAGTGATCTTTCATAGTCTGTGGGTTTCTCTAGTTATCGTGGGAATGTGTGAGGGAGTTCACATTTCGGTGTGTGTGCTTTCGTGTCCTGCCGCTTGTGCTAACCACACTCATCCTGTATGTCGAGCCACTCGCCTGGGAACTGATGTAATCAAGCCTACACCCTCCCTCAGTGTGCCAGAGCTCTCTCTCTCTCATACATGCTTCATTCAGCTTCAGCTACCCTGCCCATGAACTTTCAGTAGGCATATCTCCACCTTTTATTAATGCCTGCCCAAATACAACTTCTCAATCTGGCATTCAATAATACAGTACCTTCACACGCAAACCTTTTCACGTCTCGTTTGGCCCTTAACAGGACGTCCATGCACGCACGCATAAATAAAAATACACGCTCTTAGGAACACGCACATACTGTACATGTGCGGCACACGCGCACACACACACACACACATCATCAAGGTGACCATGCAACAATCCCTCATGAGCCGACACGCTAAAACAAGGTCATGCCCTGCGATGAAGAGTCAGCCGTCTGTCTCTGTACAGTGGAACAGAATTAGGCCAGTGGAAGTGAAAGTATTATTCAAACATAAAGGCGCTGCGCTTCCCCTCCACTAAACTAGATCAGCAGTGGGGGGGCTATTTTAGTGAAGAAAAGCAACATTGGGACCAAGCTATTGGTTAGAGGTACTGTGGGGACACTGTACTTCTCCTTAGTTGCCTCTGCTGATTCCACACATTACACACCATTTCACACATACAGTACGCTTATACAGTATGTGCTAGGGCTTGCCCAAATGGTCTAATCTTTCAACACATATACTCATGAACTATATGTCACTGAGGACTGCTCCAATTGGATCAATTCAGGTGTCAGTCAAAGGCGGACATTTTGAGAGCTAGGCTAATGTCTACTAACCTGACATGCCAGAGGAATTGTTGTCACAAGTCCATCTGGGGAGCCGTAGATTGAAACTGTTTGTGAATGGCTGTACTTTCAAAAAAATACTTGTCAGTTGATTGGATGAACCATCTGGTAGTTTCTGCTGTGAGCACCATGGTCAACACACATAAACCACACCCGTATAGCTATAAACACGACGATGATTGGAAAATTGCGCCCTTATAGCTATAACTTGTAAAGTTCAGTTGCTACTCGGACACACATCCAGACTGATTCTCATGGTGAAATTAAACTGAAACAGGATGGTCTTGCAAAATTCAGTTTAATTTTGCCGTGAGAATGAGTTTCAGTTCGGTTAAATGTCTACGTGTGAGTGCTAAGGTGCTGAGGTGCTAACTGAAGTTTTGTGAATGGAAGATTAATGCTGATATGTTAATATGAAATTATGCAACATCAGTCACGTGCAGTATATATTTATTTATGGAATAGCCTACTTCAATGTGTTCTGGACTAAATATTTGACTGGATTGGATTCTCTGGAGTGGACCTTTGCCAATGTATGAAGATAGTTTCTGACTGTTAGCACTCAGTGGAATAGTCTCCATGAGTGAGTAAAGTTACGGTTAAGTTGGTGGTCTGACAAAAGCGTTGATTGTACCTGCTGTTGTATCTTGAAATATTTTATATATATTATTTATATAAATAAAATCACAATAATCTTAGCATTCTAAAAATGGGTATAATGAACTATACACGCAAACATTGTAGCCGTGCATACCCTGAAAGCCTGCAAATAGTCCTGAAAGCCTGCTTGGATTTGAAGAGATATTTCATATCATCCCCCACCCACAAAGCTTCGGGTATTCGCTAATTACTACCAAAGCTTTAAATAAATAAAAAATAGTATTCGGGCCAGCCCTAGTATGTGCACACAACGTGCATACACAGACATACTGTACAGTACACACACTCATGTATGTAAATACATTTTGGAAAAAGAATTTGGAAAAGAACAGAAGTTGGTTTGGGCTGAACCAGGCAAGCTGCGCTATTTCACGCTAATTTGGGCTAGCTACTTTATGGGAATACGGTGCATGGCAGACACACATAAGAGAGAGAAGAAAAATGTCCAAAAATAGTAATGAGTAGGGGAGAGGGCATCGTGTGCGGACGCATTGATCACGCAGTAAACAAGAGTAGTCGTAAATCAGAGGGCTCATTTAGAGAGGGATAGAGGACAAAGAATGTAACCTACGCTTGAGGGAGCACTGACAGGTGAAATAAGAAAGAAATGTTAATACACATGACACATGCAAGGGAATCTATATTCTCCCCATCAGAGGCTAATTCAACTGAATCCCAGCACTACACTGGTACAATGAGTGCTAACAGGCTAACAGGCTAACAGGAAAGTACGGGGAATGCATGGTTGCGCTTCAAAACACCATTTACCCTGGTGGGATGGCTCCCCTGGCAGTGCCCATGGAAATGCGCTGGGTTCCCGGCCGGTTCAGGTTGTTCTGCCCACTGACGGGTAGGGCGTGGTGCCCGTGCGGTGCCGGCATCGAAGGCACGGCGGGGCAGCAGGCGAAGTTGCCGGCGGACACCGGCGACTGTGCCTTCTCGGCTTTGGCCTGGCCGGCGCTCGCGATGTTGTTGTTGTTGGCGGCGGAGGGGAAACAGAGCGTGGTCCCGGCGAAGGTGTTGCTCTGCCTCACCGCCGTCAGGCCGCCTGCGGCAACGCCGGCGGCCGCCGCCCCTCCGTGTACCTTGCGGCGCTGGGAGGCCAGGATGGCGTTGGAGGCGGCTCGCGTGCTGTTGACCAGAATGCACTGCTGGCAGGAGCAGGGCTGCCCGGAGCTGGCCCCCACCGGCCACGACTGGGACTTGGGGATGGAGCCCATGATCAGCGGGTAGGCCAGGTCCATGCGCCGCCGGAGACGCCTCTTCCGCTGGGTCTGCCGGTTGGTCTGGGCCATGCTGTTGAAGTCCACCAGGTAGCAGAAGCCCAGCGAGGTCAGGTCCAGCCACGGGTGCTGCTTCTCGTAGGCGTTCTGGATGGTCACGCAGATCTCCATGTCGTAGGGCGTCCACGAGCCGCTGTCGTTCTCCCACTCCCACACCACGCCCTTGCCCGGGGCCGACGACGGCTCGTAGAACTTCCTCTGCACCGGCCGCATGGTGCCTGAGGAGGAATGAGACGTTAACAAGGGAAATAAACATGGAACATGCATTCAGGCGTTGTGAATTCCTCTGTGTAACTATATACTTGATATGATTGAGTACCTCAAACTTAGCTAAGCTTATTTTATTTGAGCTTAGCCTAACCTGCGCTGGAAGTGTGTGTAGGCCTGTTATGTACTGTCCTCTGTGTGAGAACCACTATAGGCGTATTGACTGCATTCCTCTCCTGTACTGGAGGGGGAGGGGGTAAGGGAGGTGGCGCTGGCCTGTGCACCTCCTGCGTCGATGGCCTCTCAGCTCCCACCCTCCATTCTAACGCTAGTACGGTGCCCTGTGGGAAATCAGGACACCTGAGTGCATCCACCCCCCCCCACACACACACAGGCCACACACACACCCTCTTAATTTAACGGGCAGATGCACACTCTCCTGCCGGGACAAAACAGTGCGATAAAGGAGGGACGTGAGCACGGGTGCGAGGTGAAAACGTGTGGGATGGAGGAGAGGGGGCTCGGTGAGTACCGGTAACCCCCGCCCCTCCATAAAGTCTAACAGCCCACTGCTGTGGCTCCTGAGAATGCATCAGCACATTCAGCAGGCTGACCTTGAGCCTGCTGTAGGCTGGGCTGTGGAACTTGGCTTGATGGCTAATTTCATTTGGAGCTGCTGCTGTGAACCTCTCACACACACTCACACACACATAGAAGGATGAGTTCAGTGAGCCAGCCAACCACCTGCCAGTCACCTATATTCTGCACCTTTTTTTCTGTTCAGTCAGCCAGCTTCGCTAGAAGAAGCCAACCTTTCCACTTCCTTCACCCCCCATCTCTCCACTTCCTGTAGACCAAAGCATTGACTGTTCACAAGGAGTCTGTTTGCTTATTATTTTTAAATGCATTCTTTCTGCATTCATTTATATATCTTTCAACCTTCTTATCCTGAGTTTACTCAACTCATTCACATGATTGTCAATGTGGATAACAGATATCCTCCCATACCATCTGTTCTTTATAAGCAATCAGCTCAGCTGAGGGAAAACGCTTCAAAGACCGAAAACCTTCAAAAACACATTCAAACGCTTCAAAGTGTTCAATTCAATGATGAGACTGACTAGAGATTCACTGAGAACATCTATCTAGTATCTAATAATATGGTATTTTCAGGGGAGTGGTAGTGATACAGTAGTTTGGTAGCACTCAATTTGCACAATCATTATCCACTGTCCATTTATTTACAGTACACATTGTGTGGCCGTGAACTGCTCTCAGCCACAGAGCTGGCATTTATCTGATATTATCTGTGGGTCATTGAGCTGATAGATTACAATCAGTGTCACTGCAATACTGACTGGATCCAGCTACAATCAACGGCAACTGAGCCGGAAAAGACTTGCTCAGCAGTACATTAACACAGATGGTGTAAATATTTCAGCATGTGCAGATTTCCAATCCTTAGCATCAATTTAAGCTTCTCCACATTGTTCAGGAAAGAACAGACGGCATCTCTCTGTAAACGCCCATCAGTGCTTGTAATTGGTGATGGTAGAGCCAAGGGAGCCAAAATGCAGTGTGTTCGGCTAACGTGGAATTTGAGTATTTGTCTCAGTTGAAGCTGAGACGTTTTTGAATGCTGTGTGTGTGTGTGTATGTGTGTGTGACACTGATGAAGCAGCTACGGTGTTCTCAGACAGCCCGGCGGTCCACACCAAACATAAAAATTTATTAGAACATACATCTGCTGATTCCTTGCTCGCCTGCAGAGCGTTGTAAATCTAGTGAAACACAGTATGTGCATTCCTATCTATGGGCTCTGTTGGACCTTAAGGACAGAGCAAAGGTCCCCGATCACATGGTCACATATGGGGAAGGCAGACATTCATCCTGCAAGACCTCCTTATGGCTCTTTCCAGGGCTGTAATTTACTGGTGTATATAAAACCCCCACTGGAGGACTGAATGGCTGATGTTCTCCATGTGACCCCGTGCTCTTCCTGACAGGAAGCCGAGCGAGAGTGGACACTTCCTGTACTGCCCCCTATGCACTTTTGCTAGTCATCATGCCAGTCTTTCCCTGCGAGGTGCTGTCATTTCAGGCTTCAGGCGGGGCCCGCTGGGCTCAGAGTGGGCTCGCTTGCCTTCTCGTGCCTCACATGGGGAAGAAGAACATCCTGCAGTCTCCTGCCCGCGCCCACCTCACCCCTAATAAGGTAGCTTTGCTTTCCTCTGGATGCAACCAGAAAGGTGTCAAGCTCACTGTGCAATCACTTTGAATGGGAGGACGTCTGACACTACGTTGCATCATCCTCGACCGCGTGTGGGGGGGGGGGGGGGGGGGGGGGGGGGGGGGGGGGGGGGGGGGGGGGGG
>JAODUK010041140.1:0-20738 GCA_027564635.1 Typhlichthys eigenmanni
CAGACAGACATGTTATAGGCAGAAGGAACACAGGCAGACAGACAGGCAGACAGACATGTTATAGACAGAAGGAACACAGGCAGACAGACAGACAGGCAGACAGACATGTTATAGACAGAATGAACACAGGCAGACAGACAGGCAGGCAGACAGGCAGGCAGAGGGGAGCTGATTCTGGTAGTAGAGCCAGGTAGGACCAGGTAGAACCAGATAGAACCAGGTAGAACCAGGTAGAACTATATAGAGCAGCAGTAAGTTAAGTCGGAGCTCGCAGGTTTAATTTTATCTCCTCTCTGATTAGCGCACGTTAGCTAACATCTTCCTGACCGCACGCTCTCTGTCTGCCAGCAGGGGGCGGACGTGGGGGGGGTGGGGGGTGTAGCCTGGGGGCAGATGAAGGTAAACTGTCACTCATTTAGTCAGAGGGTCGGGTGGCGGAGGGGGGGGGTGGAATCAAGCGGGAACCTCCGGTGCTGAGAAAGTAATCCAAATCTCAGGTTATGACAACTGTACGGGGGGAGATCAGTTAAAAATATATCAGCCATGCATTTATCCCATGTAATGTAGAGGGGGGCGTTACAGGTGGAGTGAGGTACTGCAAAGATGACGACAACCAGATATGTATAATGTTCAAACACATTATTGAGAAAAGCTATAGGGTGATGTCACGAAGGGCTTGTCCATTTACATGTAGGCCTAGTCTATGGGTGATATTGGAGAGCGATATTTCAAGCAAGGGAGAGCGATAGTGACTGATAAATGAAACGACAGACAGACAGACAGACAGACATACAGACTAGGCACTAGGGATGGAGACAAATACGAACATATTATTCGGATAAGCACAAATAGTGTATTTTTCTGAATATTTATTTCAAACAAATATTTTTAAATTATTTGCATTCGGGAAGAATATATCATGGTCATCAATATCTGGTGCGATCCAGCTGTAGGCGAGTTGCAGGCGCTTCCACACGCGGGCGTACGCATTTGGCATTGGCACGATGTGCCCCCAACCTCTTCTCCCCATTGTCCAGGATTGTTACGCTAATTATTACTTTTGTACAAATCCAAATACGAATACAAATAGTTTGGTGACACAAATGCAAATAACAAATACAAATAGTGGGCTCTCTGCGCATCCTAGGACAGCCAAATAAATATGGACTAATGTACATCTTTGATATGCTTATTTGCTTTCATTGATCGGCAATGTGCATTCGCTTGGGCAGCTACGTGTAGTTGTAGTTTTCTTACCAATATAATTACAATGCCATGAAACAAATGCACATGTCTGTCAGTGGCTGTGTGAGCTGAAGGCAAGTTGGGCTAACAAGTGAGAGAAGGAAATGGTACCTCTGCAGACTCTGTACCAGGCGGAGAATGATTCATTCAAAATATTTTTTCTCTCTATTATGTTCTGTTATAAATGGGGCCATATGTCAGCGTTATGCACAAAACCATATACAAAGTCAATGCACTCTATTCAGACTCATGTGAGATATTATTTCACTAATGTCGTCTTCCTTTTTGAAGTTCTCACTAATCTTTTCTACTTGGACAATTTGCCTCCACCGCAAAAGCAACTCTAAGGCCAAAAAGCAGGAGTTCACAACAGAGAAAAAGATTACTTCTCCAGGGAGACACGTAGAGACTACTGTATATCAAAATAGTTTATTTACCAGTCTGAGATGGATAAAGTGTAAAGGATATTGAGCTAGAAGGTTTATATATATTTTTATATTCAGTAAATCAATATTTATCCCAGAACTAATGAATTTTCAAATTCACGGTCAGTCTATTAATAATAAACAGCAGCCTGTTTAAATGTGCCAATTGCAAAATTAAGTCCCAATGTTATCAGCCCCAGACATTAATACCTCATATGAATAATTCATGTTATTTATGTCAACGATTTCCTTGTGCTTTGAGCTAGATACGCACAAGGAAGACATCTGATTTTAATCACTTCATCTTCTATTGAAGCACGATGGAAATAAGTGTCCTGAATGTGCTCTCATTTCTATTGATAGATTTGTTATTTCATTCAATTTCAGGGTAAAACATGGAAAATATAGGGGTGAGTTGTGTTTGATTGTAATACAAACCTTTTGTTTCCTGCACTCAGTGTTGGATGTATTACTAGGAGCAAACATGAATGTGTAACTGAAATGTTTCACTGCAAATGTTTTTGTTTTTTTTTTCACTTGAAAAGAAACAGCTCTCATTCTATCCCCTCCTCCCCCCCATCTCTCATGTACCCTCACTCACAGTAAACGCATCCCTCCTCCATTCCTTCCTTCACCCTCTCTCTCTCTCCCTCTCCCTCCCTCCCTCCCTTCCCCCCTCCCTCTCTCTCCCTCTCTCCCCCTCTCTCTCTCTTATTTCTGGATGTTTACGCCGGGGTTTGGCGTTCCCTGTTGGCTTCCCTCTATAGCTCTCTCCCCTTGAGGTGCTGGCTCGTCACAACGCGGAGAAGGGACCCAGCAAGCGGGTCAAGCTGTAACCTTCACCGCCTGCCTCCGTCTCCCCCTTCATCTGCCGCCATTATTCACCTCCGACCCCCTTCTGCAGTCCCCCCTCTCCCCGGCCCCTCCTCCACCCAGTAGCTGTATCCTCTTCCCAATGCACGGCTGCTTCCAGTCCCAAATCGTGCGGGAAGGGGGGTGCGTGCTCTCCCCCTCTGCCCCACCCGAGGGGTCGGACGGCTCACTGTTTATGTTTGAGAAGCACAAGTGTGCTAGGGGGCCGCTGGGGGGGAACGGTGCGGGGGACTAATGATAATGCGGGCCACTCAGCATCCAGGTGCAGCATTGGCCGGCGGCCATCTTTTCTGGATGACAACCAGGAAGTGTTCCTTTAAATTAATTGTAACCACACAAGGGCTGCATCAACCCCCCCCCCGCTTTGTTGCTGGGTTGCACACTTACTCAATAACCCTGTCAAGGTGAGTGGTTCCTTTTCCCCCGGGCAGCCGTGGAGTTAAAGGTACAGTAAGCGACTGTAAACATACAAGCTGCAGTAAAGCGGTTTGCTTGCGTATACTTCTCTGTGCGTGCTGAAAAAAGAATCTGAATATTCTACACGGCTGCCACCTGGCTCCGTACTGTAAATAGTAACTCAAACAACATTCTATTTTATATGTGGGGCAGACTTCTATGGGAGCACCATGTGGCGTTAAAAGGAGAGGTGTCTTTTGTTTTTTGAGTTTGAATTTACCAGGCTCTGTCGAGAATCGCTGACTATACTTTTACACGCTGACCGCAGTAAGCATTCTGCGTCACGTAAATAACATGAACGCGATTCACCCCGGCACACGCCGGTCGAACTTTACATGCGATTTGTGCATAATTACGAAGGCTATGAATGCTAATGCTCTCTCGTATAGATAACACGACAAACAACACCTCATTTCCAACCTTTACTTCCTTCAATTCACTCCAGTTTTTTCTTACTCTTATAAACTATGTTGTGTTATGTGTCTGTGTGGATATATTATCAGTGTACGCCGTACATGAGCTTGATATTGAGATGAAACTTTTGGTTATACCTTTCAATACCCTTTCTGCTTTCCACAAAATGGATGACCAACACGTGCATTGTTTATGCATAACTTTGTGAATTGATGTACAGTATGTAGATACCATTGTGGGTCTACTGGAATGAACCAGCTATAAGTCACATGTGGCAAAGGATGCATTAGCATAATAGCGCTGCGTCAATACAGTATGCTGTCTTGATTTATTCATGACTTGTGCGATAAGGCAAGTGAACACACAGCAGGAGAACAAGTTGGGTTCCACGACAGAAATATTTCATGCTCACCAGATTAAACTTGTAATATACGGTACAAGCACAGGGGCATATAGTTCACTGAATGGAAATATCTCTACTCATCGACTACACTAGCATTGGTACTGGCACTCTAAGGAATACAGTGTATATTGTGAAAATATAGTCGTTAACATAATGACCTAAAGTTTATTACATATGCAGGCTACACTTCATCATGCATTTGACATCTCACGGTACTGGTTCTGTAAATAGGAACACCATCAAAGTGGTGCAGACCGCACCACACAACACCATCCCAGCCTGGGCAGTGCAATGTGTCCAGTGTGGGGGGTGAAGCTCCACTATGGTGTTGATATGTGGTTCTGTGTGGACGCATTCAAATAGCAACCAGCATTGCCTTCGCCACCTTTAAGACTCGAGTGCCAACAGGAGAAAGGTGTCTAAATGAGAGGATTACCATGTCATTATGGGGTTTGAGTCAGCAACACTATGCAGTCATTGCAAAACAAAATCGCTTTATCCCTCGAGGAGACATAAAGCTAATGGTCTATATTTAGGTGAGCATTAAGGCCCATTACCCATCAGACAAAACACTTTATTCGGATGACTCCTCTTTTGTCAAGGCCTTTATTTTCCTTTCACGTTTCTCTGAATAATTTAAGGGGGGTTGGGGGGGGGTGGAGGGGGGGGTGTATAGTCCTTCACATCGGTAGCTCACAACAAACCCTAATAAGCGGTTGCATTTCAGCTCAGTGTGAAAAGCCACTAGATCACATGATGTCATTAATGTCAGACACCTTGTTGTTTGCTAATCTGTATGCATGCGCTCAGCGGTGCCACCAGGTGTCAATCAAAGTTACCGTGATGGCCGCTTCGACCACCTTCAGCCACTCGGCAATAGCGACGATTACTTTCGTCATCACTAACAACTATTGACCTGAATTATTGCCCCATCTCCCCTCTCCTCTCCTCTCTGCTCCTCTCCTCACCCCCCTCACCTCGCCTCACCCTTTCTATTATCTTCTAACCATGCATATTTGCATAATACTGTAGGGTCCTAGCTAACAGATAAATTGCCCCAGCTATAATATACAGGTTACTCAGCCCTTCTACAATGGCCCTACTATCTTATATATATGTGTGTGACATTCCCAAGCTGTCTGTGCCATCTTTGGTTTTGAAGTGATAGCATTCTGCCTTGCTTGCTTTGACTGGTTAAATTGGAATGTTCAAGATTGTAGCTTGTAGATTTGTGACACGCAAACGCACAGGTGTACATTGTAGATTGTTATACTCAAGCACACATTGCATGTTCTTGGCATTGCTAGCACTTAGCAGCACGCACAAGCACGAATAATGTGATGGAAACAGATATTTCATCATCTCAGAGATGCTCGCTATTATTCTGGCTCGGGACAAAAAGTCATGATTGACATGTCTGTGAGTGTGAGTCAGCTCTAAATGTTTCTTCAAATCGATGCGTATCATTGTGGATGGCCACAAAACACGCCCCACCGAGTCAGCGCAGAGCAGGCAGCGGGCTGAGAGACACCCCTAGAGTACGAGTGTTATTGTGGTATTACAGGGAGGAGATAAGGGTCAGACATCTCTCTCACTGATGCAGGACAGGAAGGCCAACTCCAGGGCTCGAGCCCATAACCTTCCAGCCATCCTGACTCTGTGTTTGTAAATTAATGAATGAACTGAATACATTTGGTACTATATAATATAATATTAGACAATATAATGTAGTTGATTAATCGAGAGAAGAGAGAGGGAGATATATATATATATATATATATATATATATTTAGAGAGAGAGAGAGAGAGAGAGAGAGAGAGAGAGAGTTAGACTGATTGTGTCTGCATGTAGTTAACTGAAGTACTGTAGCCTATTCAATAAACCAAGAGAGAAGACAGACTGCTTATTAATTTAACACAACAGGGCCTACTACCTTGTACCGGTACTCGTTTTAAACTGCTCTGAATAAGCACCTCTAAGCACAATGGACATTTAGTTTCACATTGAATACGTTTCTGCAGCAGCCTTCGTATTGTCGTTGCCGTGGACGGGAAGAATGAGCACAACCATCTGAAATGTAAAATGAGATTGCTGCGGAAGCGGTTAATGGACTTCTGCTGCCGTTTAGCCTCGGAGCCGAGAGAGGGAGGCGCGGCAGCGCGTCATGTCGGCTAAGGTCCCGGCCACCGTGTTTGCCCGCTGACACGCGACGCCGCATCCTACAGGAAAGCAGTAATTAATTGTTTGCAACCGCTTCTCATTTCCCGATGTCTCCCCGGTTGCCCGTCGCTCAAAAGCGCACTCCCACACTTCCAGTTGTTGTTCGCTAGTTCTCATTTCTTTGCTCTATGCCTCCCTCCATCGCTTCCCCATTCCTCTCTCATTTGTGCCCCCTTCAACCTGCGACATCCCTTTGGCAGCACACACACCGTTGCAGTTTCCCCATACCACGTATTTACAGTCTCTTTGAGTTTCGCTGCGTGTGTGTGTGCGTGTGTGTGATCTACCCATTAGAACTGTGTAAGTCTGCAAAAGTTCACACTGCTATATTTATATTTAGTGTTACCGTTCGTTTCCTAGCGATAACAAGCACTTACCTGTACTGAAGATACTTTTTCGAAACTCCTAACACAGTAACACACACACCTCACCCAATTAGCCTAATAGTAAATCTTCTTGTCAAACCCACATCTTGTTCATTACAATTAGTGTCTTTATTTACTGACGTATTGACTTAGGCCTACTAATAAAAACAATGTATTATCATTATTTTAGAAAATTAATTTATTTGTGTGGCTTTGTTGGAACATTTTAATGTTTGGTACATTACTGTCCAGACATTGCCGTGATCCGCCCTGCGCTGTGGAGCGTGTATACGCAGCAACTCTGGGAATTGAAATTCCATTTGGAATCTAATTGAAACTCACTCAGGACCCCTCACTGGCATGGACGTGATAAGCAAAGGGCGGGTCAGGCAAACTGGGGCTTGGGGCCAGAATAACTGTACACAAACACACACACACACACACATGCATACATGACACACACACACACATACATACACGACACACACACACGACACACAATATACACAACCACACAAGATGCACACACACACACACACGACACACAATATGCACAAGCCACACAAGATGCACACACACGCACACGCACATACACACGACACACACACATACACACGACACACAATATACACAAGCCACAGAAGATGCACACACACACACACACACACACATACAGTACATACACGACACACAAACACAACACACAATATACACAGCCAAACAAGATGCACACACACAGTGTGCAGATACAATTGTATTGGATGGAATTAATATGTAGTTTTGATTTGATTTTCGAGGCCTTTGGGTTGAATGCAGTCACTTGTAAACATCCAGGCGAGCCAATACAAACATTAACGTGCAATCGCTCTGATCTGTTCTGTGCATTTGGACTTCTGTTCCCTCTCTTCTGCCATTTATAATCTCATTTCATCTCTAATTCTATGATGTGGTGCTCTCTCTTGCTCTCTCTCTCTCTCTCTCTCTCGCTCTCTCTCTCTCTCTCT
This sequence comes from Typhlichthys eigenmanni, assembly GCA_027564635.1. NCBI lineage: Eukaryota > Metazoa > Chordata > Actinopteri > Percopsiformes > Amblyopsidae > Typhlichthys > Typhlichthys eigenmanni. The sequence goes on from JAODUK010041140.1 coordinate 7,407, forward strand.
CTCTCTCTCTCTCTATCTCTCTCTCATTTATTTTGATTGTTGCTGTCTTGTACTGTACTCCCCTCTGCCAAACCCTCTCTAATTTCCTCTGTCCTCCATTTCACTGTGCTTCGACTTAAATTTTTGATGAGCTGTGCAACGGCGTGAAACGCTTGTGCGAGCGCTCATTTTGAGAGCTAATATTAGAGACATAATATAGCAGAGACGGACAGTTTAAAGAATCCTGATCCTGAATAGAACTAGTCCTGAAACATCACAGATGACGGACAGAGGCACATAACCTCCACCACCCCCCCCCCCCACACACCCCCCACCAACACAGCTGATCGTCATAACGGTCGAACCGTTAACCTTTTAAGAAAGGGCACAGCACACAGCCACACTTAATTGTTATAATCAGTTATTAGTATTATTAAGGGTAATTGAATTATGAAAATATGATTAATGTTTTACACAGTAATAACTGTCATTGTGCTGTCTTCCCCGTAGGTGGCGGTACAGGCAGCCAGCAGACCATTCTCCATGAGGAGCAGTGGAAGATGCCGGCTCTGCCAGCGGCTGTACTGCTGTGGATCTACGCCCTCGCTCCTCTGTTGACCATGGCACCCCGCTCCCTCATCCACGCCGACCCCCTGTCTGCCGTCCGCATGGGTGAGACTCCCGTGCCAACTGTCACGCGTCCACGAACCTCTATGAACAGATTTATACATATGAATATACAGAATGTGCAGGTAGCGTGCCCACCTGTCTCCCCGCCCCCAGTGGTCTCTGTGCCAAACTGTCTCCCTGCCTCAAACAGTCTCCCCGCTCCAAACAGCCTCTGCCCCAAACAGTCTCCCCACCACAAACAGTCTCTGCTCTAAACGGTCTCCCCACCACAAACAGTCTCTGCCCCAAACAGTCTCCCCACCACAACCAGCCTCTGTCCCAAACTGTCTCCCCACCACAACCAGCCTCTGCCTCAAACAGTCTCCCCACCACAACCAGCCTCTGCCCCAAACTGTCTCCCCACCACAACCAGCCTCTGCCCCAAACAGTCTCCCCACCACAACCAGCCTCTGCTCTAAACGGTCCCTCCACCCCAAACAATTACTCCGCTCCAAACAGTCTCTGCCCCAAACAGTCTCCCTGCCACAAACAGTCTCTGCCCCAAACAGTCTCCCCACCACAAACAGTCTCTGCCTCAAACTGTCTCACCACCACAAACAGTCTCTGCCTCAAACAGTCTCCCCACCACAAACAGTCTCTTCTCTAAACGGTACCTCCACCCCAAACAATTACCCCGCTCCAAACAGTCTCTGCCCCAAACAGTCTCCCCGCTCCAAACTGTCTCTGCCCCAAACAGTCTTCCCTGCTGCTAATCTCAGAGACCGCATATTAATATACATAATCTGCAGAAACATACATTATTAGTATCGGATGTGTCCTGGTTTACTTTTGTAGTACGTTTGGTCAACACTACTCGGATTACCGAAATGCAATCTCAGAAAACTCGGCTATGGTCTGAGGATGATTTCGATTTTTACTATGTGGATATCTGTTTATAATGATTAGCCAAACTCAACTACAACTTCATTCTCATGTCTCATGTAAGAAGTAACATTTCGCTACCCTTCTATGTGTGTGCTGAAGGAATAATCCGATGCCTCTACACAGCCCTGGCTCCGTAAATAGGAACATTCAGTAGTGAACATCGCTCACAACAACAAAGCCATTTGTTATTGGCTTTGCGATGCATTTCAACGTGTGATGGGATATTGTTTTGTTTATAGCTCAAAGTTAGCAATCGTTCTCAAGCCGAGACCGACCCTGCCGTGCCTTTAACAAATTAGTTTTATTTACAGCTTTACGCTGATCAGGAGTCGCCCTAGGCGGCTGCCTAATCTTGCCTGTTCTTCAACTGAACAAATTGCTTCTTGTTTACACCGCCACACAGCGTGGGACGGCAGTGGGGCAGTGTGTAGTGCAGGGTGACAGGTGACAGGTGATCCAGAAGTTGCTGGTTCCAACCCCACAAACGTTGGTGTATGAATGTATGGGTGGGTATTTACGCATACCCAGTCTACCTTACTTGTCATGTGATAAGCGCTACCATGCGTGTTAATATGAACCTTCCAAAGGCAGACCCAAAGCAACATTCAAAGGCAGTCGTAGACCAAAGAGCATGCCTGTTCTGACCCGTGTGTAGGCCTAACGTTAAACTCAGGACACAAGAACACGCAGGAGGATAACGCATAGAGGTTTAATACAAATACAGACACTAAACACAACTAATGTACCGTGAGGGGAAACAAACCCTAACACTATGAACACACCGGCTGGCGCAGGGACAGGGAGGGGAATGGCTGCCATGACGCCTTGGGTGGTGGTTAGCGTACCGAAGTGGCAGCGCACCGGCGGAGAGAGAACCTGGACACACCCCGGATCCAGGTGTGACACCTATGCTCTTAACTGGTGGAAAGAAAACATCTCCTCCCTTTGTCAAAACAAAGGTACTGGGTTTTTAAAAGAGCACTCCTGTCAACGCTATAGTAATGAAGGCGGAAAACAACACATGGAGTCATCACAGCCAAGGGAAGTACTACAAGTGAGGGGTGACAAGGAGACCAAGGAGTATTTAAACAGAGCATAGGCTTAGGACAGAACAGGCATGCTTTGTGGTCTACGACTTACACAGTACAAGTTCTTATACAAAACACTTGTCTGGATGGAGACTGAGTTTTAATATCCCGTTTTAAAACTAAAATATATTAATGTAGATGTAGCCACAGTGTATTCGGCGCCAGAGGATTGTTTTTTAACGCTGCAACATAAAAAGCAGTGCGCCTTGCGTTTTGTAACCTGAAAAGCGTGTCCTGTGGGATCGGGGCCTTAAAGGGGCTACAGGATTGTAATTTGTTAGAAAGGCAATAGATGTCCATCAGCGATCAGCGAGTCAAATGCTCTGTGAGAATATGTGCTCTGGTCGATAGCCCCTGCCTTTAGACTGTATAAGTCCATTTATATTTTTCTGTGTGCCCGAAAATATATTTTCGCGGATTGATCCGGCCAATCTGTTCTGCCTGTCAATCACTTTAATGCTCACATACAGCTACAACATGGGTTTTCAACAGTTTTTGGGTTATTGATCTCCTTTGTCTTTAGTTTTTTTTGCCATCGCTCGTCGCCTATCATCTTGCTGCATAATATTGTTCAATATTACAAATGTCTTCAATTGTGAAGCACTTTTAGCCAGTTTCACGGATATGGATTCAGCCTAGTCCAAGACTAAAGCAAAAATTCAATAAAGATCTCCATTGAAAAAAGGTCTTAGTGTAGGACTAGGATTAATCCATTTCTCTGAAACCGCCCCATTCAGATGCAACCCCTGTATGAGAAGTGCTGTATAGATACAGTCATATGTGTGATTAGTTCACCTCTGTACCCGGCTGCTTTGGTCAGTTGGTTACCCCGACGTTGCTACAAGTCACTGCATTTCACTGACACCGTGAGTTCTCGTTACTATCACTGACGGCCTCTTCCGATGTCTCTGGGGCTTTATCTTTTCCCACAGAAGTTCTCACACGACTCTCGCTCGTAATTTCTCCCAGGCCACCCTGCCTTGTCCTGTGTTCTTCTTACATTCAGTCTTGACTCCGGCATTTCTGCCACGGTATATCGCTGGTGGCTTTGATAAGCCTATGGGGCACTTGTCAACGGTGCTGCCATGGCAACCAGATGTACTTTTAGTAATGAGTCACCTTCCACTGTTCAATTTAATAACAATCAATCGCATTCGCCACGGACACACAGCTCTGTACTTAATGCTTGCTTGTGGCACATGCACTCACACACACACCCACACCCACACACACACACACACACACACACGCACACACACACACACACATACACACAGACACCCACACACACACACACACAGACACACGCACACACACCCACATACACACACACACACACACACATACACACCCACATACACACACACACACACACACACAAACATACACACACACAGACACACACACATACGCACGCACGCACGCACACACACACACACGCACACACACACATACACACACCCACATACACACACACACACACACACACACACACACATCTGTGTGTAAGGAGGAAAGTGAAATTGCATCTTCACCACATTCCTTAATTAACTAATATACATTTAGTCATGATTTAATAACTATATTTTATAAGTGCATTGGTATACTTTATATGTTTGACTATGTGGTAGTAGGTATAATGACATTATGCTGCATTTGTTCTATTTAGAATATTGTTTGTTTATAATTGCTGGTATACGACCTGTCCAACTACTGACACGTACTACATGTAAGTCGCTTTGGATAAAAGCGTCTGCCAAATGTCGTAAATGTGACTGTATCAAGTCAATACATTTCTTGTGATGAACATTAGACTATCCTAGATTAGATTAGATTAGATAAAAACATAAATATTGCTCCTAGACAATTGAATAGACAAGACAAGACAACTTGAATATAGAAATTAAAATAAACAGTCAATGAAAAGTGACATATAAAAAAAAAGCTAAATATTGGACAAAGCATTTACAGGAAGAAACAGTTGCCGGTGGGGCAGATGGCAGTTAAATTCTCTTGAATGGTTTTGTTGAAGGCTGAGCATCAGTTTGTGAAGTAAAGTTCAACACAAGCATGTCATTTCTCTGCCAAAGGGGAGAGTGTTATACTGTGAGTAAGGAGTGACCTTGAGGAGCAATCAAAGGAGGTGCTATGAGAGACTCTACACTTTCCACAGATTAGGTATGTGCTTACCGGTTGCACATTCCAGTTCTGTTCCAAACTAAATAAGAATATAAAGTCTACTTTTAAATAGTATAAGGGAAACATGTACAGGATAAGATATACAGTATGTGTTATAGGTGTTATTTTCATCCATCCATCCATCATCCACCGTCACCCGCTTATCCGTAGTCAGGTCACGGGGGCAGCAGCTCTACCAGGGGACCCTTAACTTCTCTCTCAAGCCACATTATCCAGCTCTGACTGGGGGATCTTGATGCGTTCCCAGGCCAGTGTGAAGATATAATCTCTCCACCTAGTCCTGGGTCTTCCCCGAGGCCTCCTCCCAGCTGGACGTGCCTAGAACACCTCCCTAGGGAGATGCCCAGGGGGCATCCTTACCAGATGCCTGTACTACCTCAACTGGCTCTGAACAACGCAAAGGAGTAGCGGCTCTACTCCAAATTCCTCACGAATAGCCAAGATTCTCACCCCATCTCTAAGGGAGATAGATGCCCGCCACCCTCCTGAGAAAACCCATTTTGGCCGCTTGTACCCGTGATCTAGGTCTTTCGGTCATAACCCACCCTTCATGACCATAGATGAGGGTTATTTTCATCCACAGCTACCAATTTTCTGCTTATAAATTAAGGGTTTGCTTCATACATGTAAAAGAAGAGAACTATACAACTGTCAAGCTATTGGTGGGTACATAAATGTGCAGTACATGAGTACACAGACCTAGACTGTATTGTAGGCCATTTTTTAACAATGTTTTTTCTGGAACGTGTCCGTCACCAGAAACATGTCATTCCTGTCAGAAACACGTTTCCCAATTTGACCTCCACTGGGCTGCCCACGTGTTACCGTTACACTGGTTAAACACACTGGCTTAAAGGCTGGTTCAGTCTAACTTCGAGCTCACATCAAAATAGAATCGCTCCACGGTCCTCTGCAGCGGCGCCTCACACACGAGAAATGCCTTGTGAAGCAAAACGTAGTACTACGGCTTTGTTGATACGAGCAGTGTTGGTCGCTTTGTTTATGTTCCTATATACAGAGTCAGGGCTGTGTAGAAGTATCAGATTATATTTTCAACATTTAGCTTGCAATAGCTGACTTTACCTTAGTTAGTCACACACACATGTGTCACTGGCACAGTCATGGTGCACACACACACACAAACTCACACACTCACACACATGCACACACCAGAGTATGTGAGCGGAGCTGTTAGAAAACTCGCTAATCGCTCTTGGAGTGAAGTCTGCGCTCCGCTCCTCCTCTTCAAGTCTCTCACATCACTCCGCTCAAAATCGCTCTTTGCTCAAAGAAAAACAAAATTGCTGGTCCAAATTCGCTCCATTCATTTTTTCAATAGTTATAATTCAAACAAATCCGTACAATTGTGTGATGATGTAGGCCTATCATGTATGTTGAATAGGCTGTTTGATTGTTTTTGAATGTAACAATGTAGTTTATTAACGGCATGAATGGGTGAGAATAGGCCTACAGAAGCCCATAATTTCAAATAGACTTCAGATCTAGCCTGCCTTTGAACCAAAATATAGCCTATAGTCTCACTCAAACAGGTGAACTCCATAATGTAGCTAGTGTATGTAGTCTAGTAGTGTGTGTTGTCTTACGTTATTTTAATAAGAACACATGACTCAAGCACAGTGTTGTTCTTTGCTGCGTAATTGCAGCTGTTTCACTTCAGGTTCTGTCCAGCCTTCCCTAGTTACCACAGGCAAGGTGTATAATTACACGTATTAAAACTACATCACACGCTATGATCACACGTAAGCAAACAGCTACGATGTGACCGGCTACTCGCCAAGATCAGAGCGGTACTGGAGCGATTGAGCAATAGATTGAGCGGTAGCCTTCTCGCCCGCTCAAATTACGCTCCTCGCTCCAGTCAAATTGGGATCGCCCCATTCCCACTCCTCATACACACAAACTCACACGAGCAGACACCAGCACACGCAGAAATAAACATGCGCGCACACAGACACACTCACACACGCACACTCACACACAAACAAACACTCACACACACACACGCAAACACACACAAGCAGACACATGAACACACACACAAACAGAGAAAAATGCACGAACAAAACCAGACTGCTAGTACAGCCCCTCTGATAAAAGCATCCCTGTGTACTGTAAACAATACAACACAGATGCTGGCATGCACACACACACACACACACACACTCACACACACACGTGTATTAGAATTAAGAAGAAACTGATTTTTACTGTACAGGATTCTACTGCGTAATACTTCCAGGTGAGACGTCAGTCAGCTCTGGTTAGAATGACAGTATGCTTTTACAACACAAGACTATGGAAGTGAATGGAGCTTTACACTGTGTGGTTCATAATGTACCATGTCAAGTTAGGCTAAGGTACGTTTTTGTTTTACGGTAAGAAATAAGGCATTTCCGTAAAGGTCTGAAACCAGAGTGGTTGCAATAGGTAGGACTTGAGAGATGCAACCAGAGCTACCTAAAGACAATAATGAAAAGTAAGATTGTGTAAACCAACAACGCAAAACCCCACCTGCTCCACCGCTCCCTCTCTCTGGCGGGTCCGTCGTCGCAGAACTCATTTACAAACCGTAGCCGTGTGCTCGCAGGCACGTGATTGACAGACGAGGTAGATTCACTGGCGGAAAAGAGGCCCCTGATTGGTCAGAAGTTATTGGGGCTCTGGCTAAATGTAAATCGACATTGATAGAGGCAGAGCACACATTCTCACAGAGCATTTCCCTCACTGATAACTGACAGATGTCTGACATTATGAGCGTAGAATTCATTTAAACCATGGGGGGGGAGGGGGGTACATATAAAGCGAGGGTCTTGGGGTCCTCCCACGGAAAAGTTTTTTTTTGTGCATGAAATGTGTTTTATTTAAAGGAAAACATTATTCAATGTCTCTGGTAGGCATTGGCCAATTTCATATTTTTCAGCATAGGCCTAATTTACGCTTCTGTCCTCTTGTCTTTGGGGGAAGTAAATATGCATGTGACACATTCATGTCAGTGGTCAATTCATTTATTTTAATGTATTATTAACCCCTGGACTTCAATAGCTCATGTGGTCATATGTTCAAAACCTTCTGCGTATACAAAACATCTGTGTTTTGGGATGATGGGCTTAAATAGCTGACTTTAAACAATAACAATGTACTACACATTTTGGCAACATTTTGAACATAACCATAATTCTACTACCGCTGGGCGGCCCCAGTGCGTCCTTCATGTTTTTACTGGTGGGGGACAATTCACATGTTCTAAATATTGAGGGGGATGGACTCTACGCCCATGTAGAGGCACCCAGACACACAGACAGTCCCCTAGCTAGATAAATACAGTGCTTGTTGAGAGACACATGCAGGTTACAGGTGTAGCTTTGACATTAAACTAACTGAACCCTAAATTGTTTTTTGTTTTTTTTAGCTATAATCTAAAAAATACGACTGCACCTTCACAGACATATCAGTGCTGGTGTCGATAATGACAAAATCCCCTTTTTTTGTTGTGATGTTATGGTCTGAAAACGGCTCTACAGTACACGTCAAATTCGTTATAAATTGCCCTAGGAATTGGCAGGTTTCCAACAGTACTCGTCCACTTGTGTGTTATCAAATTAAAATGATAACATTCATGTTAGTGAGCCCCCCCACCTATGTTGTGCAATGGGTGGAGTCAGAGCACATATCCTCGCAGAGCATTTCCCTCACTGATAACTGACGGAGGTCTGTGACATTTCTACAAAATCACACTTGATGCATATAGCTCTAAAGTCCTACTAACAGCTCATATAAAGCAGTTAGTGAGCAGATTGACATTGTTATGGACCATGCGGGACGTTTCACACTGTGACTGAAGCACAAACAGTCTGACAGAGATGCATTATGTTTTGGTTTTCGAGGCTCTTTCAGAGATTTAGAGCAAAGCCCTTCCAGTGTCCTGCTGCTTTTTAATTAACATTGTATCTCCAAATTCAGACTGTTCTGCTGTTTAATAAGTCACTGATCTAGCAGTTGCCCGTGATGGTTTTGGTTTACTAATGAAAATAATATACTAATGAAATGAAAAGAATCCCAAGGCAGAAAGAAACTTTCTTTCAAAATTCAGTGAATACTCATGGACATGCACACACACACACACACACACACACACAGAGAGACAACAAATATGCTGTTGTCAGCCTAATGCGCACACATACATACTCACAGAAACAAACATACAGTATACACCCACACCCACACACACACACGCACGCTCAAGGGTTTTATGTGCTTCTTTAATTTTCTCTCATTGCATTCTCTCGCTGCATATTACAGACCTTCACTCAGACATCGGCATCTTCTCCACTCTGGTAGATTGAATGCGAGATGTGACATGCTTCTTTGGGTAGTCTCAGCCTCTGCAGTCTATTAGCACTACTGTACGTCACATATAAGCAACTTGTGCTGAACATCTGTTTGCATGGCGCTTTAAAGGCAGGGTCAGGCATTTTGGAGAATGCTTGATAAATTTGAACTCAAATCAAAACAATCTTCCTCCGCGCCCTCCGCGGCGCAACATCAAAAATCACTGTGAAGCAAAGAGTAGTAGTCTACTGTGTCTTTGCTGATGTGAGCGATGTTCGCCACTTAAATGTTACTATTTACAAAGCCAGGGCTGTGTAGAAGTATCAGAACATGTTTTTAGCTAGCGAAATGAGAGGAGATATTTGGTGAATTTTACTAAATGTGTATTAGCTTACAATTCGCTTGTAATAGCTAACTTTACATTTAACATTAGCATGTCAGCACTATTATAAGCGCACAACAACAATGTCATATGCTTCGCAATGCCTTTCAATGTGTAGAGCGGAGCTTCTGAGGGAGTTTGTTTTGATTTGATCTCAAAGTTAGTAAGAGTTTTTGAGAATAACTAACCCTACTAATGTCCAATTTAGTCAGTGAGTTATGACATTAGTCATGCATGTCAATCAAATTACCTCTCCTGTTAAGTAGCTAAACCTTTTTTTTAAAAGAGCAAGATTTTGTAAATCAACAACCAAAAAGCTCACCCCCTCCTCCTCTGATGCCATTCCCATGAAGCTACAACATACTGTAATTAAGGAGCCTTGCATGCAGCTTTAATTAATGTAATTTGACACTGTAAACAGCAGTTTCCATGTTGTCGCAACTACTGACTGATACGTTTAATTAGCATAGCTGTTGAACCGGTGTTAGCTCTTGGGGGCTAGCGGCCGCTAACCGGAGTGGAAACTGCATCGACGGGCCAGTTACAAAGTAAACACTTGAGCAATGGTACTACCAACTGTGTTTGAAGATTAATTCTTGACCTTCCACACCTACTTCCTTCAAGTGCAGCTTTCCATCTATCTCTCCCCCTACGTTATATCTTACCATCGCCCACCAGACCAGTGTTCAGCCTGTGGTCACGTCGACCCAGAGAACCAGATAGCCTGTAAAATAGAGATAGTGTCTTAAAGGTGTTGAAGCTTCCCCCTGCTGTTACAAGTATTTATCTAAGCCCCTATCATTCTCCCACTCACTGCCTCTGTACCCTGGAGCAGCAGGTTGGTTTTTCTCTGAAGAGAGCTCGATATTGCTGTCTCAGACGCTCCTGGAGAGTTTTCTGAAAGGGACAGAGGTCTCTTTCAGTAAAGTGAATGGAAACTAACTTGATGCATTGTACTCTCTCTCTCTCTCAGGGAACCTGGGGGTGCTAACAGAAAAAGGGTTTGAGGTGGTGGCTGGTTTCAAACCGCAAAACGATATGAAACTATTCTTGAATGGTGATTGAGACTGTGCATATAGTGAAGCTAGGATGAACAGATGTCCCGGTTTGCCCGGGATTGTCCCGATTTCTTGATGGCTGTTCCGGATCCCGAAAAATATCTGTAAAACACTCAAATGTCCCGGTTTTTGACGTTCACTACCAACTTTTCAACACAAATAAAATATTGTTTCATGTTTCAAAGATCAATCAGAGACTGAATTAATGTAATTGTCAAGGCTGTTGCTACAATATAGCCTTACGACGAAAAAAACTACCAATCAATTTACTATCGTGCTCCTACTTCTGGTGGAGCTGGTCAATGAGCCCCCTTAATGCATGTTTAGGTGCCAAAATACACAGATGTGCATAGAAACATTGAACCATGGATTAACACACCAGTGAAAGATGAAAAATGTCTTGTGATTTAATGTAAGATACAGTCACTACCGTAGGTGGGCTAAGCGCTGAAATTAGTGTCCCCAATCCTGATGAAATCGCCTATATGGTGCATGCATAAGGTCAGGCATGTGTAAGTGCATTAAACGTGCAGTACCAAAATGTAAGGGTCCCAGTTTTGGGTTTCGGTGCGTGTAGGGTCATACCTCCAACCGATACAACTGCCCAAGAGAAAAGCGTCCGTCTCACAAAATAATATCGGCCTTTTCTGTTCGTCAGCGAGTCACGTCAAGTTTATCTGTACAGCCCTTAATCACATCACAGTCTCAAAGGGCTGTACAGCCTACATTTCACATGGAAACAAACAACACCCCCTTAACCTACCCCGGGGCAAGGAGAAACATCCATTTATGGGGAAAAAGGGAAGAAACCTTGGGAAGGGACTAGAGAGGGAGGAATCCACCCCTCCAGGATGGTTAAGATGCGATAAGTGTTGATAGGCAACATGATTTAGCAATAATACTTATAAATAATAATATAATATGTTTCACATCGTATAAATACATTTTGTACATTAGTTAATCATGCGCGGTCTGTCAAATGTAGCATTGACAGACCCCAGAGAAGTCCCAGGTCCAAGTAAGTGTCCTTGCACTAGCCACGACCAGCCTTGCTCAGCAACCATAGCGTTTGCCTGTTTTGGAGACATGGCTGCGGCAGCGGCAGACACCTCCATCCACACATTGGACCATGTCAGCATCTCCTCTTGACGACAGCAGACCAACATACTCTGCACACAGAGCTCTCTCCCGGCACAGGCAACACACACTGGCCTTGATAAAGGCAGCAGCCTCGATGACATCACCAGGCTGGAGCCGCACCATCCACGCCGCCTCCAGGACAGCGACAGCATCTCCTATCCACCACACTCGGAGAAAGAGAAAGAGAAACAGGGCCAGAAGCAAACAAAAACTACACAAAATAGCCTAATGTATAGCCATTTAGGCCCCTAAGCAGAGGGGAACATTCACTGCATACCTAAATGCCTCACTATACAAACAGGTTTTAAGTTTGATTTTGAAGGTCAAAACAGTACTTGCACCCCTGACATCAGCTGGTAGGGAATTCCATAAAAGTGGGGCCCTACGTGAGAATGCTCTAAATCCTGCTGATTTCTTTTTAACTTTAGGGATGATAGCAAGCCTGCATTTTGTGAGCATAAGGTTCAGCGCTACGTCACATAATAAACCCACTTTCTCTAGTCTCAGCCTCTTCCCTCCATCAGTACTACACATAAGAGACTGTATACGTAATTTCCAGCATGTTTGCGCAGTACTTTATTTACTACTGTAATTATTTGTCTTTCCGTTTAAGCAGTAAGCAGTCTAGCTTACTTACAGTATTTACCAGATTTACAAGACCTGCAAACAGCCAGACCCGTTTAGTTTCCCAACAAATTCCTCAGTATAGGGTAACGTCCTACTTAATCATCTAGTTGTGGTTGTCGTGCATGTCAATCAAAATACCTCTCCTGTCAAGTAGGCCAGGTCTTGACACAGTTAGCCAGCACTGTGTACCCAGACTTTACTGCAGGTAAAGGCTGGCTCTGCGAGACTACACACATGTAATGGCTGGCTCTGCGACTATACACACAAGTAAAGGCTGGCTCTGCGATACTACACACAAGTAAAAGCTGGCTCTGCAAGACTAGCGTCTGCTCTCTCCCTTCACAGCGGCCATTCTGGACGACCAGGCGTCGTGCGGTCGGGGCGAGCGGCTGGCGTTGGCTCTGGCGAGGGAGAACATCAACAGTTTGATGGAGGAGTCGGCCCGGGCTCGCGTGGAGGTGGAAGTCTACGAGCTGCAGCACGACTCCCAGTACGACACCACCGACACCAGTAAGAGCCTGGCGCTATCGTTAGATTTTAATGCCCGTTTCAGATGCACGCAGAGCTAATGTGGAGCTAACGCTCCTGTTGTATGTTAATCGATGATGTTAATCGATGATGAGGTGTTTTGCAAGCTGTACGCAAGGCGGGCGCTATTTATTCTCATCCAGGAGTCTATTCCGTATCTCCTTGTGTTTATGAAGTGCTTTCACATAGAATTCAATGGAAATACATTGCAGAAACAGGAAAAACACTAAACATTAAAAGAACGCATTTTGCTGGTTTCTTAGCCCTGCCCCCCTCCCAGACCAGTTCCTCAATCACCTTATTTGTTGTCATAATATGTTAATATATTTGTAATTCAAGTCATTCAACGTAAGAGAACTTCGTTTTACCACCTCGGCTGGCCGACTGGCAATGCCACCGTTACGAGGCATCAAGACTCGCTCATCAA
>JAODUK010041150.1:0-20736 GCA_027564635.1 Typhlichthys eigenmanni
CCCCCCCCCCCCCCGAGCGGAAAGCAATGGGGAATGAAGATTGTTGTCGGTTGTCGAGTGTCCGTTTCTACCCATCATTCCATTCATGTTTGTTTATTTTGCTCAATGCAGGCCTGTGGTGGGCTAACCCTACTGTGAACTCAAACCAGTGCATTAGAGGTGGGTTCCCAAAAGAACCCTCCTGTAAAGAACACTTTAAAACGCTTGTATATGGCTTTCTGCCACTAGGTGTCATATTAGAGCACATCTCAGACCAAACTAATGCTTCATGGGCCACAAACACACACACACACACACACACATGCACACGTACGTGGCTGGACTGGCACACAGGGAGTGTGACGTCATTCTCTGCTCAGGACACACACACATTGCTCTGTCAATTACGTTATATCTTTACATGGAAAATAGTTTAAAATAGAGCACCGTTAAAGCTGTTTTTAGAAAATATGCATACACAATACAATTCTCACGATTTATATTTTTTATGCTATATGTTATAAAGAATTAGTTCACGCTTTACCAGCACCTGTATTCATGCACAAGGAGTCAGGGTTATCTTTGGGTGGAGGGTGGCTCAGAAAGTTTGAAAACCCCTACTTTGCAGGTCAAGATACCCTTATCAGTTCCTCACAAGCTTTAATCCAGTAAGCATGCTACTCCAAGATACTACGTGACCCGTGATGTCTGGGATGGTTTCCACTGTAGCTACCACTGAGCTAACCCCATGCTCGGCCTGACAGTTAAAGGTCACCTCTGTGAATGAACAGAAAGAGTTCACCCCACAATGTCTCCATTATGTTCATTCTGCTGATGTGCTATTCTGCTCTCTGCTCGCAATGCTTCGTAATGATGCTGTTATTCCTTCATACAGTAGCCTTATTTTCTGTCCATCTGACTGTCTCTCTCTCTCTGTCCGCGCCTCGCCCGCCTCATCTGTCTCTGCGCCGCGCTGATAAGAAAGTGCCCGCCCTGTCTAGGATGGGAAACCATGGAAACGCACCCAGCCGCACGTGTTGACATCACAGCGTGTTAAATATAACCGCCTTCGCCGCACAACTAGCTGTTCTGCCGTTAGTCCTCGCCTCGCTATAAATACAGTTTCCTCCTCGTAATTGCAGCCCTGACAGGCTTGTTTGGATGGAGGGAGGGATAGGAAATGCCTGAAAGACGAAAGTGCCCACTGAAGTTGCTCTCTGTGTGTCTCGCCTCCGTGACTCAGTGTCAGTATGTACTATAGCATGCAGACAAAACCGCCAGTGTGTGTGCGTGTGCGCATGCACGCGCACTCTCTTCCCACTCTTTAAGGCCTAATCGATTAGATTGGCAGTGCAGCTCAGGCAGAAACTTTGAAATAATACATGGATGCTATTTTATATCCTATGTGTGTTGGCTGAAATGTCCCTATCAAAGAAAGAAGCACAATAGCTATATCATGATGAAGTTCTAAATGTTATTAATGATACAGATGTATTACAAACTCACCATGGCTGTAGAGTGAGGCTATACAGTATGTGCACAGTAGGATTATGGTTGGAATATATCTCCTTTAGAAGCTTTATTTGAAGCACAGAAGGAATAAGGCGCATCTTTTATTTGTTAGGGTCAAGTGGGACTCAATCTATAGGCACTGAAAACATGATATTTGAGTAATCCCAATGTAAAGGTCATGAAGACATAATTATTTTAATAAGTGATGATGGAGAGGGTGGGAATCCTCATTCAAACATATAACACTAGAACTGTGCTGGTATTATTGTACACAACTACCAATGGCCATTTTATTATAAAGTATTCCAACTTGTCTATTTTATTGTAAATGTACATGTCAAGGCATACAGACAGAAATATGTTTTTACCTCATCACTATACGTCACGCCAAACAAGTAATGTCTAAACTGAACATCCGCTATCTCTCAATTATTTAACACAAATGCACGCTTTCACCAAAGAGCAACAGGGCTTGAAGGAACTGTAGTATTTACTCGGGCAAAATACCTCCTATTCCCTTTTATCTGTGCTTACATCAACTGAAAGTTTGACGTCAGCATGTTTTATTCCCAAAGGGTCTGTCTAAAGAGATGAGCCACTTGAAGGAAGAGTAACTGACAGAATCACCAGAAATACGGGAGAGAACAGCACAAAACGAGTGAGTTCTAGTGCATCGAGGGTTGCGGGTAGAATAAGAGACACAGCCAGCCACTCCACGCTGTGACTCAGTCTTGTAGCAGCCAGCTCATCTTCATCGCCCCCATGTCCCAGGTGGTCAGAGGAGCACCAACCAATGAGAAGAGGGTTCAGCCGTGACGAAACGGTCGGCGTGTGCTATAGCCAGGAAGTGGTCTCAGCCTCGGAAGTGCATGTTTCTGGGATGCACTTGTATGTGTGTACGTAGCTTGACTCACTAAGGGGTGTGTGTGTACACACCTGGCCATTGTACAATGTGTTTATGTGATGACTGAAGCGCAGGTACAATGACACGGCCAGCAATGTGTAAAACAATCAAATGCTTTATACCAGAAAATGTTCAAGCCATGTTCTTTTCAGTTCACAGAATGTGAAATTAAACATTGTAGCAAACATCTCTCTCACTTTCTCTCAAAGCAGGTTCAGAAAGGATTGCTGCGATGGCACAAAGACTTTCCCCCTTTCCCAGTGTTCCTAGACTTTAGTGTTTATTAGCACTTTAATATTGACCTTAGATCCAGTGTGTCGGGGTACAGTATGTACAGTATGTTTTTGTTTGCATGGGAACTGTTATTGATAGCACACTATTACAGATAGTTCAGCATTTAATGTATTTTATTCCATCCTTACTTATGAATTAAATGTTATCAGCACTATTTGCTTTCATTGGTTTTCCCTAAATGCTGGAGCGCCACAATATATTGGCTAGTACAATAACTTTTGAGCTTTTTGTTGGTGTTGGACCGATGGGGATTCTTAAGAATTTTCATAAGTCATTAGAAAACTAACTATACAGTATGAGACATGCATACTTTTAGCAAAGCTTGACCAAAAATAAATTAACGATGTTAATCATTAATATTGTTAATACCCATATTGTGTTAGATTTCACAGCCATTGTTACTCTAAAAATACATGATGAAATTATGTTTTGGGTGCCTTAAAAAGCATCACTCTGTGACATTCATGAGTGCATACACACAACACTACTGTATTGGCCTTTCATAGTTTCTTTAGATATTCCTTAAGTCCATGTGAAGGCCTTACCGTTCTTGAGTGAATGAGCATGTAGCAGGTTATGAACGCACTTCCGACACTTCGTTACTGTCCGAAATCCTTTAGTTTTAGACACACACGCCAGGATGTCTCCATGGCTTTACAAGTCATGCAATAATCGTCGGTAAAATAACTTCCCAGCAATCCTTTTCTCCAAACCCATAAAGTGGTCAAAAACCGCATGCTACCCCTCTCACTGACCTCTTCTTTTCCGTCGACCCCCCTCTCACTAGGCGTGGCCTCCGTTTTACCGTAAAACACAGGCACCCAAACCCAATAACAGAAAGGCCGATCGGCCACGTAATGGCTACAGTATACTGACTTTGGAGCCAACTCATTGAGATTAACTGTATTGCAGTTTTAATTCAGGTCAATATAAATAAATAATCTAAACATTAGTTCAAGTATAAACATTCAGAATCCATTGTGACTTACTTAAAATTCTAAACATTTCACATTTAGTTACTTTCTAATTGTATTAATTTCTAATGAATTCTAATCAATGAATGAATGCAGTTGTGTAGAGAATAGTTTTATAAAACCACACAGTGCTTTCCAATTTCATGGAAAATAGAAATAATATGATGAGTCAGAGTTGTATGGATATCATATTCCACGTCTAGTGTACATCTAATCAATTTACATTCAATATTCATGTACTTAATGCTTTTACATTATGTTAGTTTCTCCCTCTCTGTCCAATGCAGTTTTTCATCAATGGGTACAAACAAAAGTTCTGTTAGATTATTCTCCTTCCAAAGACGACATATAAATCAGAAAATGTATTTGATATAATTAATGGAAAATGTGCATCAACGTGACAGGGCATGTATCCCATCCTTTCCTGTCTATTGTTTGTGTGAATACAGTACATGGAAGGATTTGGCTCGAAGACTGGCTTATAGAACCCGATGGTCTCCTTGATTGAATCGCAATATTGTGAAGAGGTCATATTCTATATTCAATAAAAAACACAGCCAAGGGACACTGCTCCATTTGTGTGTGGTAGTGATGCCCGGGCCGACCCCGTAACCCACGTCTCGAGAGTTGACCTGGTTCCGATAAGCTTAGACAATTTTACAAGTGCGGGTGGGTCTGGTCAAAAAGTGGCAAATCAGTGTTTCAACCAAGTTATATACATTATAACCAACTTCTACTGAAACATTGCATGCAATGCGCTTTCTGTATAGGCTGTCCAAATGGCTGTGATTAGGTTATTCACATTCTCCAAACACACACAAAAGCATAGCTAGTTAGCTGGGGTGGACATTTGAATGGGGGGGGGGGGGAATCGAGGAGAAACCTGCTTCTTTTACTTGAGATTTTTAAGGGGTATGTGTGTATTGGAATGGGAGCAGTCACATCACAGAGATGAGAGACGGCACAATGGAGGGAAAGGCTCTAAAGGTGAAGAGCAGGTTTATCTCCTGCGTAAATTCCCTGCATTCCTGCCCGCCAAATGTACCCTGGTTTCGGGGGCGCTTCATTTAGCATCCCTGACATCCCTGAGCGTCGCTGAGGCAAGATGCGATGTATTGAACATGGCAGAGAGAGAGAGAGAGAGAGAGAGAGAGAGAGAGAGAGAGAGAGAGAGAGAGAGAGAGAGATTGATGCTAACCCCTTCTGTCCACGGCACACCCACTCACTTCATTAAGCTGACTGAACCCAAGCCATTAGCTATGGCAGCCACATCTCATTAGGCTGACCAAACACGCATTGGCATGCACATATACACACACACAGACACACCTTCATCACATTCCTTATCCCCCCAACTTGGCAAATAAGATAACACTTAAGAATATCTCAGAAGGTACCCTATATGCAATCACACCTTATACAACAAGATATTTGCCCGGGGCAAGAACCGCCTATAGACATTAGCAACCCGGCTTTATGGACTGTAAGGATGGTGAAATTGCCTTTAGGGCACCTCCCAAGCTAAACTATTCTGCTCCATTCTGTTCCTTCATTGGTAGGAAGGATCGCTCCCGATACAGGTTTCCCTTCGTCAGAGGAATGCACATACGAGTTCTGTGGCAGCATGTTTGCTTCTGTCATGTGTCTGCAAGACATTCACGCAAGACATTCATGGCATTTTGCATTTGCATGTGCATTCAGACCTAATTTGTATCCACGCTGGCATCTCTACAGTATGTTGCATAATGGGTGTTTGAATACGTGCCTGTGTGTGTTTGTGTGTGTGCGCGGGTGTAGGTGTGCCTGTGCCTGTGTGTGTATGTGTGTGTGCACGGGTGTAGGTGTGCCTGTGCCTGTGTGTGTTTGTGTGTGTGAGCGGGTGTAGGTGTGCCTGTGTTTGTGTGTGTGCGTGCGTGTCAAGGGAGTGATATTTAACTGGTGAAGGTTCTCCGCTGGGGTCTTAGGACCAGTCTGCCCACCTGGGGCACTAATAAAGGACTGCCAGACGTCCTCCCTTTGTCGTTTTCTGCCTCACTGAAACACAGGGCTGAAGTCGACCATAGAGAGAGAGAGAGAGAGAGAGTGAGAGAGAGAGAGCATACATGCAGGCTTAGGAAGAATCAGAGCACAGTGCTCTTGTCAATCATAGTGTGCATGAGCAATGTGTACCCAATGAGCAGCTGTCTGAGTTCCAGCCAGCAGCCACCCTAAAGCCCCGTCATCCCCAACCTTCCTTGAACAGCCAATTATGGCAGCGGAGGGGTGGGTGTTTGAATCGCCTTCTCATGAAGGCAAAAGCCTTACAAGATGGACACGTGGTTCTCTTCCAGGTTACATGTAATTGTGTGTGCGGGTCCTGCATTTGTAGTGCAGTGTACAAACCCCCCCCATCCCAAATAAAGACTATTACCCTGACCATCGTGTTATTCCCCCTTCTCTCTTCACCCACGCAAACCCCCCTTTCTCCTTTTGGGTTTTCTCCACCACAGGGGAAGTTTTCCCCACTATGTGCTAAACTAGTATTGGAATTACAACTCACCCCTATGAACTCTCCCTTACATGTAATTCCACGTAGTCATGTGTCAACTATTGGGGATTATCAGCTCCAGTCCACCCCCCAAAGCCTAGACACAATCCACCATGTCTTTGAGTGACTTGAACCCGGTTTTAAGTGAAGAAGGGGAAAGGGGTTCCATTTAGAATCAAACACACACACACACACACACACACACACACACACACACAAACTAAAAAAACTACTTCCTGAAACTTCCCGCTGGCATAATGACATTATTGCTTTGGCTCAGTTTATATTTCCGAGTGGATGATAGTGGAGGCTGGAAAGGGTCTCTCTCTCTCTCTCTCTCTCTCTCTCTCTCTCTCTCTCTCTCTCTCTCTCTCTCCTATCTCGATCGCTCTTGTTCTCTCTAACCAAGGGGATTTTCCTTGCCAGAGGCACAGCTGCCCCGACCAACTGCGTCATCTCCTCCTCTTATGCCTGGGTGATACCCCCCCTTCCCACACATGCACACAACACCATGCATCCCTAAAGTCACAAGATTCCCTCCAGATTCTGACCTGTGACCTCCAGCAGTGCTGTCGTCCCCGGTTGCCACGGAGATGCATGTCACCTAGATCATTGCGGCATTTCTGCTGGTTATTTTTACCTGCAGCTCGATAGGCTGGAACGCAGGCACGGTCAAAGTCAAGCCGTGTGTGTGTGTGTGTGTGAGGAGGGGGGCTGGTTGAGGGGAACGTTTAGGGATTTCCAAAGCGGAACTTCCCAGTTGTAATGCATCCATGCCAAGGATGTCCTACGTGGAATGTGAACCATCCATCGACATGATCTATCCAGCATAGCATTATGTCAGCCAGGGTTGGCTGGAACGAATGCTTGCAACCCCGCCTGCAATGGCAGATGTCGCATGGAAAATCCTTTATTGTAAAGTGTCAATAACCTGCGGGGTATTTTCTGGTAAGCTTCAGCATATCTGTCATCTATATCTGGTTGATTTAGGTGGTGGACGTGTTATCATTTACGTTTGCTTCCTTTAAGCTAACAGTGTTAAGGTAACCTGTTACTGTTAGCCTAATCTGGGACCTTAATTAAGAAAAATATTGTCAAAGGCCTCGGCAGTGAGTGAGTAGGTGTGCACTTCTGTTTGTATTTCTATTGACTGTTTGCCTTCAGAAACGTTGTGACATGAAATTCAAATAATGTTCTTTTGCATGTTCGAGAAGGTTTTTGCATATTGATGATTTAGTATCAGGGTGACAGCGGTGTTGCAGTGGAAAATTAGGAGCAATGATTTGTTGCTATCTCTAGCATGGAAAACTGAAAAGGAAGTGAAACAACTCTCTTGCTGTCATGGCAGCAGATGTCTGTGTGTGTGTGTGCGAGCACGCGTGTGTGCACGCGCACCAACAGCTGGTGTGTCTAGAATGATTACCGATGAATATGTACATATTTGTAGCTGTGTGCACTTACTATACACTTGAAACCATTATAGATGGATAAGGGTCAAATAGAATTATCAAAAATGTTTTCAATGTTTGTTTAGGCCTAATGTGCCAAATAGAGGAAAATGTGTGATACTGTGCGAATGACACATTTAAATAATTAATTTCCCCCTGCTGTCACTTAGACTGTGTTGTTATTCAGTAATCACACTCATGAAGATGTTTTAACAGCAGAAACACCATGAGAATGTAATATGTACTGTACATGCATAATGCCTGAGCATAATTAACATTCTCCTCTACTGTGAAGATATACTTTCATCATTACTGTTTGGATGCAAATCCAAGGAAGAACATTGTATGAAGAACACATGAGTGTGTGTTTGAGTGGTTCCATAAAACGATTATATAAGATAAGGGACCCTCCTTTTTCTCAGGTCTGCCCCCAGTGGTCAAATATGCGCACACATTTGGGTCATAGAATTGATGGGTCACTGGTACTGGCAAGGTGGTGGTGAGTCGCACGCGCTCTGATGTAGATCTAAAATGAGTCAAGCAAGGCCTGCATACTGTATGTGCAGGCATGACTCTCATTACGTCACAGAGGTCACGGCGACACCTCGGCACGCGTTCACGCGTCTCAATCGACGGATGGCTTTTCACAGGGAGTGGAAACTATCATCGGCCCAGGATTGGTCAATGTAACTGACGGGCTGACACGTTAGAGCGCTTACGCACAAACTGGATAGGGCTGGTGGAAAGACAGACACACACATACACATACACACACACACCTGCGTGTTTCCACTGTGATGCCTTGGTCTCGCGTTCCCTCTGTGTCTCTCCCTGAGCTTCACAATTACCTGGGCTTTGTGGTGTATCGTCTGTAACGTGAGAGAGAGAGAGAGAGAGAGAGAGAGAGAGGGCAAATTAACTAGTAGTGGTTGATTTAGGGTTAAGAGCGGTGCGCACACACACTTAATAAACATTATTGCTACACACTGGCAAACAAACCCAAATCACATCAACACAAACGAGATGGACTCCCATCATGCATTTCACTCACTCTCGCAAACCCGGCTGCCAAGAGATTAAAATGCACACACACACACATAGTAGGAAACCTGTGGAGGAATCGTCTCAACCACAGAGTCATCAACAGATGTGACATGGAGGTCACATGACCGTATGGTAGCCCAGAGCGGCTGGGCTCTAGCCATGATGTAATGGTCACGTGTACGTGCACGCGCATCCCCTCTATGCAACAGCATGACCTCAGTGTGCAGTGGACAGGCTTTGACATCAGCTCTCCACCATGGCAACCGTTGTCCTATTGGTTTAGAAAAGAGACGTGGTGGAGGCATTTCAGAGATGTCAGTAAATATCTGTGGCATTCTATTAATGGTGTTTTAACTATTTTTTTCTTAAAAATAACTATTATTAGATTAAGTTATTTTAAGAAGTGTGGCACTAAATTTCACATATTAACACGAATCACTTTCCAAGAGTATGCATTGGGTAATTTAAAGCACATTGAACTGCCCAATCACTGTCACTGGAACAAGGTTTTGTTCAGATGTATAATCGTATTCCCTGTGAGTCGATAACCAAATGCCAGCCTTGAATGGGGCTGGATGGGAACTGGAGCTGCCTTCATTAGGTTAAAAAATGTGGGCTTCAGAGATAGCACAGAGACACTCACCCCACGCGGGCAATGAGCTGTAATAAACAATAAATATAATAAACAACACACACACATGCAGAATGGCTACACAAGGCAGCATCCATACTGCCATCTTCTCACTGTGAGGGCACAGTTTCTCCAGGGAGACAACACAAACACAAAGAGAACAATGGAGGGTAATGTTCTACAACCTTGTCCACAGGAACAATGTAGTCCCACACTGTAGTCCAAAGTTGTGCCCCAGGCTGACACCATTATTTATTTAGAGTTTTTCCTTTTTCCAACAACGTGGTAGTGTGTCCTGTCTGTGCCCTTAGCCCATTCTACACCATGACTTCATCCGCTGGCAGGGGCAGCAGGCAGCTTATGAAACCATTCTATCCCTAAACTTCAGCTTCGGTTGTGCAACGAGAGTGCGGTGGCTTTCCGTGGGGGAAGGGGAGAGCGTCGGGGGGAGGGGGATTTATTGTGTTGGGGATGTGCTTCAGAGAGGTCAAGTCGCTGATGAATGTCCACGGTGACAGCCGACAGGCCATAGGCTATACTGGCGCAATGCAAATGCAATGCCGCACAGCCATAAGACCATAAACTGCATGGTCATGGTAAATGTTAAAAGTCCAGAGCTCACTAATGCTTACCCATTATATATGCAGTACAAACTACAATGACTGCGAGGGACTACAGTGAATGTAGCCCCTTGATTTAAAATAGAATTATTGTACAGTACAAAACACCATGTATTGCTATTGAAGGTATTACTTTTCATCTCCAAAGGGCTGAGCTCACGCTAGAAGACTCAACTTCTGCGGGTTTGTGTTTTGTAACTTTGGAACAGTATTAATCAATAAGAAGAAAATCCCATCACGTTTGTTGATAATCCATCATTATAGGAAACCCACATCATGTTAGTAATTGTGTTACATTGGTTTTTTCAAACACATGCCCATTGTCTACTACACTTACCATGGTGTGATTGCCACACATGCTGGGAACAACACTTTTGTAATGCAGAGCTGAAATGTTCAATGACAGTGCCTTGGGGCGCATGTTGACATCCGTCCTAAGCCCTCATAGCCAGGCTATGGTTATCCTTGGGAGCAGGGAAAGGGAGGGGGTGGGGGCATTTTATGTTATGCTCTGATTACTCCTTGGTGGGGGTGTAACACCTCTTAATACAGCAGGATGAGCTCACATTCACAACAGGCTCTCAGTGATCAAGGCCCACAAGTTGATCACCGGACCTGTGAACGAAACTCTTAAGCCCTCCCCTCTTTCTGTATCTCCATTGACCTCCCAAGACACCATGAATAATAGAATGACCCTGGCGTCACTATTTGTATGGCGCACAATGTTTGCATGCATCGCAGGCATCCGATCCTCTCTTCCAATGACATGATGGAATAAGTTGGCCGGTGTTTGTTTTCACCGGGTTAAGGCTGCAATATTGATGAAGGGGGTGAGGGGATTGTTTCCACTACTTCAGCTCCCGCCTCCCTGCGATCTCCCTCGGCCCGGTTTGTTCGGATCACCTGATACGATGCGGCTCCCGCGCATGTGTGCACACGCCAACGGCAAGGAGCCAATCAAGAAAAGAGGGAGGAAAGAAAAAGCAGATGGAGTGTAGAGTGTGGGTGTTGCACATTTTCCATCTGCCATGAAAGTGGAGCGTCTCATTATCACAGAGTGCTCTCCGCTGGGTCTGACCTCAAAAGACAAGGGGGGAGAGGGGGAGAGAGAGAGAGAGAGAGAGAGAGAGAGAGATGGTACGTGTTGTTTAAGGCTCAAGCATTGCCCCTTGTTGCCTCTGTGAAGTTTGAATGCCACAGTCTTGGTCCATAGGCTTTGAGCTCTTCTCTGGGATTCAGTGCTTTTGTCATAATTATTTGACCCCCACACCCAACAGCAAACCCCTCAAGTCTGGCATTTCATCACACCCTCTCTAAGCACTAACAACCATTTGCTTTCCACAATGCTCCAGCTGTCTCGGAAAACAGTAAATGCAATTCTGCACTCCTTGAATAAATCATGCCATCAAAAACATATAAATAATGTAGTGGATACAGGAGCAGGTTCGTAAGGAGAATTATAAATGCAAGCTTTATGTGCACATTCTCGCCTTGTGATAGATTACGTTGAACCTGATAGCCTTTACTGTAGATTGAGTCTATAAGAAAGGAACATTGTTAATTGGCCATGATTGTAGGGTCTTGATTGAGACGCGTTAATGCACTACTGGTACTGAAAAGGACCAAATGTATAGAACAAATTATTCTTTCCATTCAACTAATCAATTAAGTAAACATTTACTTTGATACAGTATAGCATTTCCAGTTTTAAGTTCAGTAAGTTTCTTATTAGCTATACAGTACATGCTGTAAAAAAGCAATGCTAGTCCCTAGCCTTTCACTGAATATCCACCTGATGAGAGTCATTGAATTCCAAGGCAATAGTGCTTTGCCCCCAGGATGTGATGTCACTGTTAGGAATTCAGCGTGTCACTTGGCGACGTGTCTTTGCCCGTGGGTACAAGGGAAACGCTGGCTCTTATGGAAGAGGTCAGGATAGGGAGCGAAAAATATATATGGGAGAGAGTGAAGGGAGAGTGTAACTTTAGGTGACCTTGGTGATTAACAGCTGAAATGCTCTTCTGAATAAAATCCAATTTCCACTTATTTCACTTTTTCTTTCTCTCTGCGAGGATCCACCCTAACAGCAGAGGGAAGGTTTATTAGGGACAAGCTAAGCTCTTAGCATCACCAAAAACATACCAGCTGAAATTAAATCAGAAAGTTTTTCTTTTCATGTAATGAAACTCATCACCAAGGTTCAGGGATGTGCACCTCAGCAAAAAAGGCATGCTGTGAATCTTTCAGCTGCTTTTGCCCTTTGGCCCCTTCTCTGAATTAACTTCCATTCCCTGCTCTAGTGTGGTGCTTTCTTTTAGGGTTTGGATGGAAAAACTACCCAATCTCTTATTGTTTTGGAAAAAAAATCTTCTCGCAATGCTGATGTCATCATTAGTTTTTAAAGCCGCCATTATTGATTACCTGCTGTGTCCTTGTTTAGTCTCCAGCAGAGCTTTATAGTGCCATGTGGCACTGCCAACCATAGCAAATAGCAGCCTTGGGCAATAAGAAAACAAGACAAATCTTTGGTGAGAGCTCATTCTTGATGCTGTTTGGGTGGACCTCTATCAAAGCTACTTTGAGAAATCATTAATTTCACAGCAGTAGCTCGAACATTTACTTCAATGTAAATTAAGTTATTTCTAATAACTAGGCTAACATTTAGCCTAGTTAACCCAATTCTAATATTGCAAGTTCCACATATGATTTGCTCCGCTTAAATGAAAATTGTTGGGTTAAAAACCATCAGCCAATATGCATAGGTTGGCAGTTTACTTTGTGTTCAGTTTGATAGGCCTATATCTGAAAATCATCCTCACAGGTTTGCTCTGATTGTTTCAAGGTTTAACTTTATCATATTGCCTGCTAGCCCATGCTTGAAAGTCACCATAGACGACTTAGTCATGCTAACGATTTGATTGACAGGTTTTGTAAACTTTGGTCCCCGAAGAAGAGCACGCTGGTGCTGATGGCTGCCGCTTCTACTTTTGTGTCATTTTGTGTCTTTCTACTTTAGAGAAGCTGAACTGTTCATAGTGTTTTTATTTATTTTTATAATTTATTTGTTGATTTTCTTGTTTTTGTTTTGTTGACCAGTGTGTGAAGGTTATGTCTCACTTGAGGCAAATCTGTCCCCAGCATGTCAACACACAGAAACAAAGCAACGTGCAGTCTAAGTCTGGAACAGGACACATCCTGTGGTTCTGCAGGCCACACAACGTTTTGTCAGGAATCATAAATCTTCATGTTCCCATGTAAAAAGATCAACAACACTCCTTGTCTTCTCTATAGCAAAAATCAATACTGTGTTTACATAGGAAAGGTAATTTAATATTGGCTGTTGTTCAGGAAAGAATTGGGCTTCTAGTGTGTTTGATCCTGCTCATGCATAATTTACTGTAATGTCACTTATTCAGTTGTTTCCTTTCCTTGCCATAAACCATTACATTACCTTTCTTGATTTTGCAGTGTCAACCATTTAGGTTGGGGCTTAGGTAATTGTCTACTAAGCATGAAGCTGTTCCTCCCTGCTCGGCATGTCATGCCATGCGGTTATAAAGTTTGATCTGAGCGAAGGTCCAAAGAGCAATGACTTGGCAGAGACCTGCATGAGGCAAAGTATATCACTTCCAGAAATGGCAGTGGGTTCCTTTTGGTAAATGTATTGTTCACTGCCTTTCACCTGAAAAATACCTTATTTTATTAGGGTTTGCATACATGTATTCAGTATTTGACATAGAATAAGCCTTAGTGTAGAAATGATTTCTACTTACAATTTACATTTAATAATACTTAAGAATACAACTTACTTTACGTAGATTGCAGCACGCAAATAATGTGGAACACATTTTCCATGTTATAACAGGGGAAATCATTCCCAAAGGAAGATTTGAATCAGTACAGAAATAAATGAATGAAACAGAATCAACACATTTGAATAAAAACAACCTGTGTTACTGTAAAGTGCCAAACACAGTGGTCCATAGTTAACGCGAGCAGAGGAGGGTGCATGGAGCTCTATAGAATAATGTGGGAGAGCATCACTTGCTCTCTTTTAAATAAGCTTTAAACAATAAAACCTGTTCTCCTAATGCTGGTTAAACTACATTGACCATGCTAGACAGAAAATAAGCAGGGTAACTTTAACTAAACCCTCTCCTTCATTAAACACTTATTATCCCAGCATCTTCACCTTGTCTCACTCACAGACACCTTTGGTGTCTCACAGCAGGTCTCTCTTCTCCCTAAGGGCCCTGGAGGGAGAGTTACTGGACCCTGGCATTCCACTCACACATCACTGCACGCATCAGGGCAAGATGGGGACGTATGTCCACGTAGCGATAACGCTCAGTGGTAACAGATTAACACGTGTGTTTCCCACATATATCAACACGAAGAGCAGTGGTGCTGGCTGCCCTGCCACAGGTAGTAGACGTCAGCCTTCCCCTTCAGGCACACAAATATTTGCTGTCATGATAGCGTTTCCCCTACAGTGTTTGAGTGTCTGGGTGGCTATGTCAGCTGTAGCTGCCCGAGGGACAAGTTGAAGGAACTTATGCATATGCATAACAGGCTGTTAATGCTGTTTCAGCTTGTAAATTATCACTTATTTCAGGGAAAACACTTTCACAATTAGTTGGTTTAGTCAGATTAGCTAGCAAGCAAGCAAGCAAAATGTATTTATATAGCACTTTAAAAATGCAAGTAGTCACAAGGTGCTGTACAGAAAAATAAATATAATGCATGAAATGTACAGCACATATAAGACAAAAACAATACAATCAACATAAAGTACAAATAAAACAATGAAATCAATGTCAATGTCGGTTTTCGAAAGCCAAGGAGAACAGGTGGGTTTTTAGGAGAGATATAAAAAACGTAAGAAGCCTGTCTGATGGGCAGAGGTAAAGCATTCCACAGTGTAGGAGCTGCCACAGCAAAGGCACGATCCCCTTTCAGCTTTGCCTTGCTTCATGGAAACAGTCAGGAGCAGCTGGTCAGCTGACCTGAGTGAACGGGCGGGTGAATGGGTGAATCAAAGATTAAGGAGGATTGCATGTGTTATTAACAACCATAATGCAAACACATTGCGTTCCTGTGCAGCATTATTACGGTAGAGTGACCCAGAGGATGAATCACCTGGCTCGGCATTAATCTAAAGGTTACATAAGCAGGAGAGGTGGGGGTAGTAGCCAGACAGGTCAGGGAAATACCGTAGTGTTAATATCACTGTTTGTGCACTTAACTATAGCTGGTGCACTTATCTCTCAGGGCTGTGCCTGCCCAAACTTGAGGCAGTGTTGCTGGGAAAGGGAATATGCTTGTGCAGCAGGCTCTCCTTCAAGGTACAATCACTTTTCCTCTAGAATTATACTCTTGTAGATGACGATTGGGAAAAAATGTTGGTTTAAAACTCGGGGAGTGTGTGCAATTACTGTAAATAGTATAGCTTTAAAAGATAGTCGATGGCAGAAATAGGTCTCACAAATCAATCATCTGACAGTGCTTGAGTATTCGTCTTGAGCCGCCGGCCCTTGTTGACAGTTGGCACTTAACCCTAAACTCTCCATACTGCTGTGTTTAAGTAGCATGCGTGTTTAACATAAGCACTCTCTTCAGATGGGAATGTGGTGACAATTTACAGGCTGGAGAAAACAAGTGGAACAGACCATAAACACTCACTGTATACACCAGGCACAGCCAGGAGAGCTGCGATACATATTGAGCGGTTCTAAACAGAAAATGATTGCATGTGCTCTAGAACAAGAGGCAATTTAATTTAGAAAATGCTCTGGTAATCATTTTGTACAAAAAAGCAACTAAAGTACCTGTGTACACACAATTTAGCAGCAGCGCGCATTACTATGATTTATATATTATTAATTAGTTTGAATAATGTACTATTTTGTTACTATTTTTGATTGTATCTGAAATTAAGATTTAGCATATGTTCTAATAGTGCATTTGTTTTATTAATATAATTATGTTCGGCGAAGAAGTTGTTTATTTGCTGACAGTTTTGTTATTGCTGTGTATAAGGCCCCAATATACTTGATTTTGTACAACGCGTACATATAGACAAGCGGCTGCGTCGTGGAAGGAATTGTTTTCTGTGTATACCTGCCTACCTTGACTGAGCTCAACAATTACGGACGCGGCGTATATTGAGAAATATGTGGCAATATTTTCAAAGTAAATGAAATAAACCTACCCTGTACGTAAATTTAGCAATGTTTGTACACCGTCATTAAGTCAACTCCACGGCAGCACCCAACAAAACAACAAGACACAAGCCTGCAGGCTATCAAAACAGAAGCCAGAAGCCAAGAAATATAGCTCACTTTCTTCACTCTACAATCTTATAATTTCACAAAATGAAAAATGCAGTAAACAGCAGTTAACACCACAATGAGTCTCTCTCGCTCTCTTTCTATGGTGTGGTATGGCAGTCATTGTAACTTACAGTATAGCATAGTGGCCTAAAAGACTCATTGATGAGCTGAGTTGCATGTACAGATGTAATGATTCTGGTCTAGGGTTATGTTTTTCCATTTACGGTATGTTGAAGATTGTGCAGAGATACTGAACCTTTTGTGTGTGAACATATGCTTTAATTAAAATCTGAATGCGTGTTAAATTGTGTTAAATTTGCAGACCTATGATGTGACCTCTTGGCTGGAAACCTCAAACTCTGAAAGGGAGAGTTGTTATATTTATATACGTATAGACAAGAACAATCTTGTGTAACATATTCCTGTATGGCAGAACATTCTTTTTTAGACTTGGGTAGCTCTCGAATTAGCATCAACAACCAATGCAAACATAATATTAAAATATGTTTTAACTTAAGTACATTTTAATTATTATTCAATGGTTGGTTTTGTCAATAGATAACCCATAAGATATAATGTAATTCAGTTTACCATTTGTGTTGATATCTAAACCAAACAAATTCCAGGGCTGACCAGATTTCATCCAGGTGGTCAAATACGGCTTTTTTGGTCCCTGGAGTTTCTTATTAAACTTTTTCCAAATCTTTTGGCATTTTTGTTCCCTCACAATATATACTCATTGCTCTGCTGTTCTCTCTCTTCTGCTTCAGTAGAAGCATTGTGTAACAACAAAGACGCACAGTATACAGCATATTGCCAGTATAGTGAAGCCTTGTCAAGCAAAGCTGAGGAAAGGCACCATGGTAGCTGCGATAAATTGATACAATCCTCTGTAAAATTGCTCTAATCTTATACTACGATGCTTCTTCAAAAACAGCTGAAAAGAAGAACAGAAAAGTGAAGGGAAGAGTGTTTCATAATTGAGATGAGAGATAGCTGTAATATGTGAAGATGAAATGTTTCTGTATAAAATTGATGATTCAGAAACAGGATAATGGAAAGGCATTTCAGGCAGGACAGCCTTAAAAATGGGTGGACAATAACATTAGAACAAATACAAATCAAATATTTGAAATAGAAGAATGCTTAATTCTCTTCTCACTCACCTCAGTATGTGAATGCTTCTCCTTTCCCTCTCCCTGTTGTTGGGGGAAAAAGCTTAATCTCAAATTCATGGCAGACATTGGGTAGTTGGGTGGGGGGAATATTTCATTTTTTGCTAATGTGGCAGAAAATATTGTGCATTTTTTTTACAAAACAAAAAAACACATATAGGCAAATTTTAAGTTCCCCTTTTCTCTTTCTGGAATGTTTTAGTTTAAATGACTCAGATGAAGTCTTGACATCTGGCCGATTGTATGCTAGCAAGCAAGCAACACAATAGCTAGCATCAGAATGAGATATGTTATAATGACACATTTGTGATATTTAAAAATGTGTGATAGAGAGGGAGAGAGAGAGAGAGATCACTGAGTTGGTGTGTGTTTGTGTGTGTGTTTTGGATGTGTATATTGGTGTGTGCCAGGCAGAGGGGAAGGGGGCAATGACGTATTGTAATCTGGAATAGTGAGAAGCCCAGCTGTGCAGAATCTGGTCATGGTGAAAGCTTAAGTTATGTCACACGCGGTATAGAGCACCGTGTACAAACACAAACGTCCGTGCGTTGTCTCTGACCTATCTGTCCTGCCCCACGCATCCCTGTCCCGACTTCTGTCCACTGCTAAAATAACTCTCCCTTGCATCGGAGATGGGTTTGTACCTCAACCGGAGTGTTCTACCCAAATAACTGGTAGCATGTGCTCTCCAAGGCACTGGAAAAACTTATTTTGAGGGCCGGGACCATATTTGGACAAGACTTTAGGGAAAGCAAATAGCTCTATCCCCTGTGTCCATGGTTATTTTTGACTCATCAACCTTCATTGTGCTCTTTTGATAAGAATGTCTTTGGTGCTTTAAGCGTGTTGGCTGTTTCTCCAACGAATGTTCAGTCAAGTTATTAGTCTCAAATGATGGAGCCGTGCCATCGTAACAGTGTATTCCCATCATTACCCACACTGGTGAAAAGAGGCTATGAAACGCAATGTTTATTCATGAGTGGATGAGGAGTTCCTTACCCTTAGGTTACCGTGAAATAAGGTCATCGGCCAGGGTTACGTAACAGTTCATACACACTATATATAGACTCTTGTTTTGCACAAGAGTCTATATATGGAAATAATGTATATATTTGATATTGCATCAATGTGTCACTGATTCACTCATCCCATTGCATTGTATCTGAGGGTCATTCACTGACAATGAGGAGGGAACAAATTTGCTCTATCATTTGAAACTGGGCGTAGTGATATCTTAGAGAATATTGAGGCCAAACTCCTTTATCTTAGTTTTTTGTGTGCTTGAAATGATGGTGGACACGAGTGAAAATAATTTCTAAATTGCTGTAAAAAAAACAAAACAAATAGTAAAAAAGGAATGATCCGGTTTGCTTTCCTCTTCTAGTGTCAATCTGACAGTAGTCTGCCAAAAGGAGATCGCTGTGATGGTCTTATTTGTGTGACTGCTGTCAGATTAAACATTAAACACCGGGAGTAATACATGTTCATTGCTGAGTGTGACAAATGAAACTGAGGTATGTTAAACCAGGACATCCTCTCTCTCGCTGGATGACTGCTACAGTTATGTGTGTGCCTAGATGGAAGCAAACAAGCGACTGTGGACTAGAACTAAAGTGACTGGATGTGACGTGTGCTGCTCGACCCGCCACATCCCCAGCCCACTCCAGAGGAGGTAAGAGTGGGCAGAGTGGTTTACGCAGCATCCGCAGAATGTCACTCTACCTTATCTGTGTGTGCCTTTAATTCTCCTCTGCCACCTTCTATCGTGACGAGGTCTGGCGCTATCAGAGGAGAGCAAGAGTAGGTTGGTATTACACACGCATCAATAGGCAGCGTGCCGTATTCACTTCACACCCGGCTGGGAGGCCGCAGGGCCATTATTGTGTACAGTGACTAATTTCATTGGCCTATCTGTGAAAAGCCCGCTAATTAGCATAAATTTGATTTTCGTGCTATACATAGCCTGCTGCAAAGAGGAGGGATATCGGAGTTGGTTGAAAGTTTGGATGTGTTTGGGGTGGTGGAGGGGGTTCTACATTGCTTTCACTTTCCAGTATTTGGTTTCTTATCTGGTTGCTTTGTCAAGTTAACATACTAAAACATACTGAAATGGAAAGTTGTTTTTCCATTTAATATGAGACAATACTTGATGGATTACAGTAGCATTAATGGAGAGTGAGTTTTCTAAAAGATGAAGGCATACAAACTTAGCTAAGATATACTATATGGTATAATAGTAAAGGTGTGGTGACCTTTCTTTAGTTTCCATTGCTCCGTAATTAATTCACATATTGGCTACAACTATAGAAACATATATAGTTAGTTGATGTATTTCCATTTACCAGGTTTTTATAAAATTCCATGTACTCAAATAACCTTACTCTACCGAAATAAATAGGTAATTGTGCAGACCTATACCAAAAAGTATTAACATTTCTAAAATGTTGCGTACGTAGCCTACTTCTCTGCGCAATGTTCATTTTATACAGCCCAGTCAAACATTACAGTAAGTAATTAAGAGACACCTACGAGAAAATATTTCTATTCAAACCTGTTAACAAATTTGACAAAAAATAATAAATCATTATCCAAAACAATTAATGGAAAGTGACGTACACATTAGAAGACATTATTCTAATGTCTCGAAAGGTGGCTACCTTCGCCACCCCCAAACCAAACTACTGACTGAAAATGGTCACCGTGGGGCTGCGGCCATCTATAGCAAGGGGTGGTCTCAATATTGTAAATCTTGATGGTCGTTTTATACGTGTGGCTTTCTGTAATTGGCTACAGCATGTGGAGAATGCAAATTATTATGAATGCAGCGTTAATATACAGCAGGGGTATTCAATTAAAATGTTATGGAGTCCAGTTGGACCAAATTACCTCAAGCAAAGGTCTGGAACATCATGTCTAACTTTCGTTATGATTCAGTGCCATGTATATTGAAGTAGTATAGTACATGTATAAATATATGTATTAACAACTGACTCTCAAATAAAATAAAGAACATACAATTATAAATGTTTTTTTATTGAATAATATTTCAACTATATTTTGTCAGCTTTCATATTGAACTTGAATTATAAATTGATAATATCAATTAATTATTTTGAATATTGAATTATAAATTATAAGTACTCTAATAGTAATAATAATAATACATGTTATTTTCTAATTACAAGTATTACAAGCATATAAAAATAAAAAACATAACAGCTTTTGAGCTTTTTTAAATGTGCATCTTAAAATATAGTGCTTAATTTTAGAAAAATGCTTGTTTCCCTTTTTTGATT